>CABEEJ010002628.1:0-30622 GCA_901482245.1 Timema douglasi | reverse complement strand
GGGTTTTTTTTTTTTTTTTTTTTAGAAAGGGGCAGAAAAGCAAATGCGTAACTCGGCTATAGGCTCTAATGTTTGAAGGGGGCAGAGCAGCGCATGCAATATCTAAATTACCTTTTCATTTTTATAACGACCAAATTGTCGTGTGCAACATATCCAAATAAAGTTTCACATCAAAATTAGTGCAAAAATTATATATTTCATTATGGAGTGAGAGTACAATATCTTATATGACCTCAATTGAAGATCTATATCTAACTCTGAGAGATCTCAGACTCAACAATATGCTCAAAAGAGTGGTCACCGTATTTATTTCAGGGACTTCCGACAAACTGTACCGGTCTTTCCAAGTCACTATAGCTGACGATATCAATGCATGCCTGAAAAGATACTGCATATGCCCAGACGCTGTGAAACTTTCTTTGTCTTCCTGCTTCCCTGTTTAAAATTCTACAACTAAACAAAAATGCACGGAAAATATAGAGTATCCTATCTTATTGGTTAATGCAATTAGGTGATGAAAAACTTAAAAAATTCATATTTCAGAGAATGCACTTATGTTTCTTACCAATAATTGATTTGCCACTTGTAGACTCTAGCATCCTCTTTATTTCAAGATGAAGGCAATTCCACGTCGAACCGGTGTTCTCAATTACTATTAATTATTTACAAGGTGAATACCTGGATAAGGTTAGTATTCATCTACCCAAGCCAATTTTCATCCGTGGCCTTTTCCTACACATCCAATTTTATAGATAGAAAATTACTTTTCTGGCTTACTATAAAGTGATTTTTTTTCTCAATTTACTTAATTTTTGTTTCTTAGATGTTAAGTCTCTAGACACTTCATAAAATAAAACCCTAAGTTATTGTTAAGAAATATAATATTTGTAGAGTTTTTTGTTTTTTTTATGGGTAATATAAACAATAAGAATACTATATAATCCATTTTTGGGATGTTTTCTGTCTGTTTATTTGGAGTAAGCTCAAAATGTAAGAGCATAGAGATGATACTTAATCCATTGACCTCTTTATTTTTCAGGGAACCATGGTGGGTTGTATACCCTCATTTTATATCATCAGCGACCTAAATAGTGTCGAACAAACCGGGCGTAAGCAGTAAACATTAGTCGTGGCTGGTTTAGCTGGTACAGTACATCAGATGGCAAGTGATATGACATGGGGTGTGAAAGATGAGGATGAGATTTGTTGATACTACGTTAATATTAGTTCACGCATAAAACATTGCTCTTGACTAGCTAGGTTTTATTATTTTCTTGAATTTGTGGTGAACTATTGTGTTGATGTATTGTTTAATATGAGTGCATGGATAGATGCTATTACTAAATGTTAAAAACATAAGCCATTTATCAGTAAAATCTTGATTATTTTGATTAGAAGGGATTTTTTTGATCAAAATTACACAAATATTTCAATATTCATATCTTTCTAATTTATCACAGCTTAGAAATTCTTCCCAAACAAACTGCGAATGCGACTCGACTCCTTTCAGAGCAGTAGGGTAATCACAGCCGCAGTCGCTAAGGACGTCAGCGACCAACGCATGTGATGAAATAACTCCATAACTCAGTGGTTCATAAAACTTTTTACTCACGGCACACTGCTTCTGGTCTTAGGTCCTCGAGGCACACAGAAGCTCAAGTTGGTAACGTCTACTACGAGAGAACTCAGACATGAGCATGCGAAGATATAATTCTCTCGGTTGGACCAGGACATGCGCATGCGCAGAGATACCTTTCTCAGTTGTACAAGTGCATGCGCATGCGCAGATATACTTATATCAGTTGGACAAGGACATGCGCATGCGCAGAGATACCTCTCAGTTGGACAAGGACATGAGCATGCGCAGATATAATTCTCCCGGTTGGACAAGGTCATGCGCATGCGCAGAAATACCTCTCTCAGTTGGACAAGGGCATGCGCATGCGCAGAGATACCTCTGAGTTGGACAAAGGCATGCGCATGCGCAGATATACTTATCTCAGTTGGACAAGGACATGCGCATGCGCAGAGATACCTCTCAGTTGGACAAGGACATGAGCATGCGCAGATATAATTCTCTCGGTTGGACAAGGTCATGCGCATGCGCAGAAATACCTCTCTCAGTTGGACAAGGGCATGCGCATGCGCAGATATACCTCTGAGTTGGACAAAGGCATGCGCATGCGCAGATATACTTATCTCAGTTGGACAAGGACATGCACATACGCAGAGATACCTCTCAGTTGGACAAGTACATGCGCATGCGCAGAGATACTTCTCTCAGTTGAACAGGAAATAATTATGTGTGTGTTTGTGCTCTGTTCGGAAAAGCAAGTCCAGCCCCCAACCATTACTCACTCACTGTGAAAGAGAAAACCCACATTTCACCAATGATACATATTAAAGCCATGCCAGGAATTGAACCCGAGATCCTTAGCTCAGTAGATAGACATTCTACAAACTTAGCTAAGGGTAACTGAAGCAATATTTGATTGATATTTGCTAGAATATAATTTGCCATGAAAACTACCTAAATATTTACTTTATCTTTCGTTCGCCTCCATCCAAATTATGCCTTTTGACCATCAACATTTTATTGCACAGTTATAACAAGCTAGTGCATATCTATACGCTATAAATAGTGACTCAATTATATCAGATAATTACATTTCATGAGCTGTAAGGGGTCACACGTGTTAGTTTACGCTTGTTGCGCACCATTGTTAAGGTAAAGTAGTTAATGTATAGACAGATATTTGGTATAACTAGGTGTATATAGTTAAATATTTATTAGGAACGTGCAAGACTCAAAAATATTTTGGAAATTCAAGAAAAAAAGATTTCGATCTTGACTCAAAAGTTAAAAAATTAATCTCGAGATTTGTGAAGTAAAAAAAAAGCAAGTAATCGCCCTATGGAATTAAAAAACCAAGTCAGAAATTTATTTTTTACAATAATACCAATTTAACCCAAAAATAGGCCACATACCCCCCCTTTTATTAATAAATGTTTTCGTTATAAATATTGTTATTCAATATTAAAATTTGACAATATAAGCTGTTACACTAAAAAATGTAATTATAAATGGTGTTCATTGTAACTACCTAACACCATTTTATTAATTACATTTAAAATGTGTATGAGTTAAATCTTGGGTGTTTGAATGAAATATAAGACACTCTCAAGCAAGTGCCAGCTCAAATGACTAAAGAAACTCTATAAAATATATACTTACTTTAGTAAACATAATGTACATTTTTGTACTTCCAAAATACGTTTTCTCTTCTCGTCTCGTTCTCGAGATAGCCTAGAATTGAAAAAATTGTTCTCGCACATACCTAATATTGATAATATCACCATTTTTATTAACATTACAAACATTACATACAAGCCTACATATTTATAGAATTAATATTGCTATTAATATATACTAATAATATTACTCCCTCATTGAAATATTTATTATATTTATATTATTATTAATATAGTAGAAATATGAATATATAATTGAAATATTTATAGTATTCATATTTAATTGTAAACACCTCATGTGAATGTCTTGCTATAGTAAATTTCAGTCTACACGTTCATTATCTTACCGTAACAACGGAACGCAAAAAGCGTAAAATAGCTCGTGAGGTGTAACGATTTGAAAACATTGAATTATTATCTATAACTTATAATTATTATACTCGTTATACTCGTATTTAAACTGTGCAATACAGTTTTAATGTTCGAATGACCTTAACACGGGTAGCAAGCATTAGTGCCATCCATCTGTAAGGTGTCTTAATATGGCACACACTTAACAAACATGATGCTCTTATAGTAGTGCTTATATTAATAAATGGAAGCTCGGTAATTTTTTCACCATAATTCTAGGGGAAGTGTTTGTTCTAGCTTCGGGGCCTGGAATGGTGTATGGAAAGAGCTAACAGATGAATGTGGCTGTGAAAGCTGCCCACCCTCCTGTCAGTGCAGGATGACCCGGAAGATGAAGACGTCCACAGATGATTGTGGTCAAGTGAAGGGCCTGCCTGTCTGATTTTGTCCAGGTAATGGTGGTAGTCCGTCTCATCATGGTCAACAGTCTGTTATTTGAAGGGATGTACCGGACCCTCACCGCGGGTGGTAATGTAGAGAGAGCCCATCAGACATCTCAGACAACACCTCCACGGTGCTCTGGTCGCTGTTAAGACTGCAACTGTGACTCATTTGTTATCACGATGCTAGTTTCGTTAGGGTCAACGTTTTGTTATTGATGAATGATGAACTATTTCAGATCCACTGTTCATTGAGATGGACACTGAATATATTATTATTATTATTATTATTATTATTATTATTATTATTAGCACCGCGTCTTACTACCCGTTCGAGTTATACGCACTTACGCTAATGTGTAATGGTAGGGTGATTGTGAGATGAAATGGAGGACCTACAGTTTAACGTGGAATCCGAACTACGGTGGAGGCCTGGCATTCCCCACATTCACAAGATGTCTTGTCAGAGGTGAAGGAAGGTTTTGGTAATCAGATAAATCTGTGCCGAGACCGAGGATTGAACCCCGGCCGCCAGCATAGAAGTCTGACACCTTACCCCTAGACCGCCAGGTCACCCTGAATATAATTAATGTATAACAATTTAAATAATCCACAGATACTTACTGTCCATTGAAATGTTTTTGTGTAAAGCAATATAGTCAAATTGCGTTAGTTAAAATACCAAAATTATTAAAATTAATTTCAAGTTTATTTTTGATCTAAGGCGTCAGTAACTCACGCAATATACTAGACTGCCAATGACAGGGTGATCAGAGTTTAGTCCTTGTTGGTTGAATTAAATATTTTTTGCTCACATTCCACGTTGATACGTGTGCACTTCCTCTAAATCAAACCTTTCTCATCCCCAACACACTAAAGTAATTAGTACATAGGCGTATAGCCCGAACGAGTAGTAAGTCACGGTGCTAAAATTAAAGTTTATTTGGTTGAGATAGTAATAATAATAATAATTATTATTATTGTTGAGATAGTAATAATAATAATAATAATAATTATTATTATTATTATTATTATAATTTAGGTCTGAAATGGTTAATACCAAGTCCTACCTCACGGATATTTTAGTTAGGTAATGCAGCTTGAAAAGGTACCTAATCTTGGTGTGGTTTCCTTTAATCTACATTAGAAAATAATGAAAGTGAGACCTGTAAATCTGTTTAGTCATATTTTAAAATCTCTCTTTATGATATATTATAATTATAAAATTGAATGTAAATCTGTAACTGAAAGCCCACTTCCAGAAGAGATGGAAAACTGAAATATGGCAGGAAGGTAGAGTGATTACCCCATACAGCTAGACAAATATAAAAACAGTAAGTCTCAAAATAGGGTAAAGAGGGGTTATCATTAAAAAAAATTTTTTAGATGAGGTAGAAAATTGAAATTTAGCAGGAAGTTAATCAAATAATCATAAAAGTATGAAAACCTTAAATTTTATATGGGACTCCATGATATAAAATAACTACTAGTGTCGTATAAAATATAAATTCTTAATTTTTTTAAGTTGACCTTTATGTGAGGAACCGGGGGGGCGGGTGGGGGGGGGCGGAGAGGGTGTTGGAAGCTTTCCAAATTCACCAATGTATCTTTTGAAACAGTGTACATAAATTAGCTTTGAAGTTTAAATTGATGGTTTCTTTCTAGGATTGGGTGAGATCTTTTGAGGGCTTGTCATATTTCTTCCCTTAAAAGAGTAGAGAGGGGCAGAACGGTGTGAAACTAACCGATTCACTCATAACAGTATTTACCCAACAATACTAATAGGTCCCTAGTGAGCCTAACGCCTTAGACTGTGTGATAACCGGTGTGGATAGTATGTTTTTTGAAACTTTAAAACATTTAATACAAATTACTAATTTGGCTCTATAATTTACACATTGCTTAGTGTCAAATGGGGGCGTTTGGATAGTTGGAAGCTAGAAGTTTCTAGGCCAAAATAACGGTCGTCTGAAAACAATCAAATAACCCCTCCTCCTAAAAGATACAACTCGCACATTGTTTCATATAAAGAAGGACACCACTCCTGAGATATAATCTCCATATCTTGTGATTCCGTTTCCTCCATAGAACATTAATTCCTACTTGTCCACTTTGTTTTAAGCTTGTCACCATATCTTCAAACACGAAACCAAAATCTTTTCTAACAGTGACATTGTTTTCTTCGTCGTTAGTTTTTATCTTTTCCTTTTAAAAAAATACCCCCCCTTCTCCATTCAAAAAAAATGTGTATCCTCTTCTTCTATTTTCTGACTCTTTAAGTCCATCTTCGCTGTAGAAGGAATTCCTTCTTCCGTCTCACAAGCTGCTTCTCTTCTTACAGTTTCGTCTGCTTCATACGTCTTGTTCCATTTCTGGCTCTTTTCCATTCTTTTTCATTATTTCTTTGTTTCACTTACTTTAGGATTAATGTTTAATTTTTAAACATTTTTTATGCGCGCTTCTCTATGTGTATACCGTGATATGTGTTTTCACCTAGTCTTTCAAAGTCTCCGAAGTGATTTATTAATAGTGTTCTTTTTCTTTTTTTTCTGTTTCTTGTCCCAATGTATTCTTTTCGTTCATGTTGTTATTTTGGTTTGTTATGTTTCCACAGTTTCCAAGTGACAATCTTTAGCAATCTTGTAGATAGGGAGATCTCGTGTTGTGCAATTAAATAAATGAGCTGACGTCACCTCCCGACTATGTGCTGAAAAGTGTGATAAACACCTAAACTATGTGTAGGGTCTGTATTTATTATAAATTATAAATACGTTTTACAATTTTTGACAATGATTTTAATGTAGTTTTTTGTTATATTATACATGAATATTTTAATTTTTTTTTAGTAATTCTGTTTTTAACCAAAAAAATGCTAAATATTAAATACGAAAGGATCTTTTAAAGATGTGAAGTAAAAATCATTGTTAGTTGGATAGCTGGTGTTTTTTTTCAGAATTTTTTCTTAAGCTGGTTAAAAAGACTACTTTCCAATTATAGATTCATTAATATCGTATTATATAATACATTCATGAGTTGTGAGAAAACGATTGAAAGTACTCGACCAAAATAAAATAAGATTAATGGTTCTAATAAAATTCACAAATATAAAAAATGTAGACATATATTTAAAGCATTATTTATAAGATCAGGATGGATTGGAATTCACTTTAAAATTTAAAGTGAATATCAATTTCCCAGCTAAAAATAATATTTTGTGGTTTACATACGCGCTCCTAGAATTCAATTATAACTAAAATTTTGGTTTTCTTTGTTGACCGCCACTAACGAGATTACGGACCAGTACCATTCCGCGAACCATTGGATGGAAAACACCGCTTTAAGGACTGGACCTCGGGATTCCTGGTCAGAGTATATTAAAATACTAATACAAACTCAACCTAAATTTAAATATATGAACCTAAATTAAACACGAAACAAAACTTGACCTTAAAACATTTTCAGATAAAAAAACAAACAATAACATAGATTGGTAAAGGGCATGCTTGAAATTAAAATGTATTCTTATTAAGTTTATGAGTGTTTGGTTCATAAATACATTACTATTGTCTCGTTCATACGTTTCATGCATACTATTTTACTATATGTCCAGGCTATCCACATATTTACACTTTTGGGGTAAGAATAAGTAAGCTATTATTTAAAGTAAATGCACCCACAGTTGCGTGGAAAGCATTTAGGAAAAAAAAGTCTTAACTGATTAAGGCTGGGATTCGATACCCAAGCCTCCTCAGGAAGGGTAAATCTGACCAGACTAGGTTGATGCCCTAGCTGGCGTGTTCACCGAACTTTGTTCCCATTTATAATTCTTTTTTAATATTGTGTGCACCGCGTCTTACTATTCCGTCCAACCTATACTTAGTTTTACGTTAATGGGGTGAATATGAGATAGGAATTTAGAGGAAATCTACCCCCATTTGGACGAAGAGAGATTGACCAACTACCCTCAGTACCCCCAACAAAGATTCAAACCCTGATCTCCTAGTCACGAGAAGTAGAGTTTATTGCAAGAGACATACCTAAGACCAACTACACGGGTGCAGTGTATTAACCATACAACTAGCTGGATAAGGCTAGTTTTCCTAACAATTGTTCTGATTGGATCCCCTCCCTAAACACACACACTCATTTCCCTTCTCCCTGGCTTCGAGGGTCGCCGGATCACGTGTGTGGTGATGTTGTCACTTGAAGAACCATGTTCTATCTACATGTGTAACATATTTTTTGAAACAAGGCTCTACAACCGAACAGTCCTGGGCGATATTTCCTCCGCTCCGTTGAACAAGACGAAAGAAAAATGTGTGTGTGTTGGGGGGTTGTAATGGTTGTTCACCATGTTGCAGCTGTACACGGGGGAGGAAGAAGAGGGTTGGTATGCCTGACAGTTGAGAGGGGTTGAGGGTGCATGCATGCCGTGTATTTTGTTGATGAGGAAGGTTGGAACTGAAGGAGGTGAGGACATTGAAGAATGTGTCCTCTGCATTCCACTACGAGATACTATTTCTACTACTAGTCCTGTTCTTTTTTTATTATTCTTGGAAACAATTTTACCACCATCCGTATCCATAGAGGTACCCATATGGACTATGTTCTTATTGTTTCAAGTATTTTTTTATTTTTTGAAAAGGGCCACCTCAAAAAGTTTACCAATATTTTAAAATTCATAAGTATATATGGATCAGGCAATAAAAAATGCTATTATTGTTAATACATATATATATATATATAAAATTAAATAAAACTGTTTTCGGTAATTATTGAAATTACGAGAAAACGCCTAAACGGAAATTGGCACATGAACCCTCATTTTAAAGGTAAGTAGTTCAGGATGTCGATAAAGATAGTAGTTTACAAATAAAATTCTATATTCTTATTGAATTACCAACTTTTCTATGGTTTTCGCCGTGGCTCATCTGTATAAACATTGTGTACTTACATTACCATGGAAACCATGATTTGTGTATATCGTTAAATAAAATATTTATCTTTGGTTAGTAATAATAACTCAATTATTACTCAAGTTGTTTGGTGCAACAAATAGAGAGAGGGCTGGGAATGGGGCCGTTTTAAAATGATCATCGTGGTATGAAGGGGAAAATATATACGCTGTGCTTGGAATTAAACACAAACCATTCTAAATTTAAGGCTAGTTGACTGCCTTTGATGAGTAAACCTTACTCTATAAAGTCTAGTGAAGCCTGATTCTCTAGAACCTTTCACAATAAAATGTTTTGAATACATTTAAACTCGATAACCTGCAGCCATCGCTGCAATTATATACTAGTTTTTAATTTATATACCTAACGGTTTGTGATATTTATTTAACACGGTGATGAGTTTATATTACCATTATATAGGTTCAATGACGTATATAGGCCACATCGGTGGGCATGCAGACTACGTTTAAAAATTGCCTTGTAAATTTTGTCAGTAACGGGAAGATTAGGAATCGAATCCTGACAGGTAACGGGGGAGTTTTATTTTTCATAAATGGTTTCTCACTCTCCCATAGCTCAAAGGCGAGTTAATTTAATTTTAATTCATCATTATGCATCCCTGACCCATTGGAGTAATTAATTGTGGGTAACCTGGATGGTAAGTATGACGTTTTTAGATAACCTAACTAAAACTCCTAAAAGAAAAATAATGAATATGTTATCAAATTTTAAATGATCACTAAGACCTAGGTGTCATTAAAAAAGAATCGATACGTTACTAATACTGGTATTTTCCTTTTGATACTAGTAATTTTTTACTCGATACTTTTTCAATACTCACACTCTGGTATCGGATCTATATCGAAAAAAAATTGTGGTTATTTTCACTCATGCTTAGATTAAATGTTTACTATGGTTAAAGAAGGGTAGAAAATAGATTTAAAAATATATTACAAATCATATTTAGCTATTAAATAACTTTCCATAATTTAAATTTTCATAAACAATTTGAAAGCTGGTATGGTAAAGCCTTTTATATATATCCATTATAGAATACTTTGTATCATACCTTCAAAGTTACAACACATAGCATAGGTGCGATGGACCTAAATATGCTATAATATGGTTAAATCATTATAGTTTTCAGTATTTAAATGAAAATATGTAAATGCAATTATCATGCGAAAGTTGAAATTATTACTCGATAAAAAACATTTTTTCCAGATTAAAATCTCGATACTGATACCTTCTGTTATCGATACCACATCCTTAGGAAAGACTCACAATCTGAATGAGTGTTCAAACAGCCTGATGTGGTTGTGGCTCTCAAAGACAGTCTATAAGGTACACTTCGTCGATATTGTAAGGCAGCAGTATCCGTCTCAGCCCTTGCGGTATGCTATACTTCATACATGAATGCAAAGAAGATTGCATATGTATGTATACATCTATATTATTTCCCTAAATAAATTCATAGACACATATTTAAAGTATTCAGAAAAGATACAACAAACATTTTAAAATCTTTAAACAAAATATATTATAATCTAGACGGTTTTACCCGTGAAAATATTTACCAAAAAATATATATATCAATAAATCATTAGTGGTGTGTATATATTTCACATCTGGAGTGGGGATGTGGGTAGCTGTCAATTAATAAGACTTCACTAGTAAATTGTTCCATCCCCCATGGTGGTTAAACCTGTCTGGTTGCCAACAGCCAAACTTTCGCTCACTACATTAGAGTGTGTGTGATTGGTCAAATGGATAATGCGGGGAATATATAGTCTATGAAGACAGTCATTCCGATTGTAGTATAATCTTGGAACAAATAAAGAAACACTTAAATTATGTAAGATAGTTAATATATAAATGTAAAAATCATATGAATCAGATTTCACGATTAATAAACCTCATGCTGAAATTGAACCCACTGACATTCATCGACGTTTGCCGAACATTTACGGAGATCTAACAGTGGACGTGATCACAGTGAGGCCCAGGGTGGCGCGTTTCAGCAGTGTCAACGGCAAGTTTAGAGACAAGCCCTGTTTTTGGCAACTATGCACAGCTGTCCACCCACGAAATAAAGAGCACGTCGATCAGTTCCTCCGCGCGAATCAATGAATCGCGATAAGGAAACTTTTTACAGACTGAATGTCAGTTTTAATTAATTGAAAACAATGTTGGCAGCGTAAGGATATCACAAAATTTGTGCAGGGTGATTTCCATGGATGCTCACACAGGAACAAAATGATCACCAAATGCAAGTATTTCAAGAACTGATGAACCATTGCGAGGCTGAATGTGACCATTTCTTTGGCCCCATCATCACCGGTGACGAGATGTGGTGCCACCACCACGAACCGTAATCAAAACTACAGTCTATGTAGTGGCAACATGACAATTCACCATCAAAGAAAAAGTTCAAGACGTAGCAAACGCTGGGTAAAGTGATGGTCACTGTCTTTTGGGATAGGAAAGACGTAATCCTCCTGGATTTCCTGGAACCAGGAAAATTAATCAATTTTGACCACTACGTCGCAATGCTAAGCTGAAGACCCATATATCCAGAATCAGACCAGAGAAGAATACAACTTTCGCTTACAGCATGATAACGCCATGCTTCATACTAGTTTGAAGACCATGGAACACCTTTAGATGGACTGTACTACCACACCCACCGTATAGTTCGGATTTGGTACCCTCTGAATTCCATCTGTTCAGGCCGATGAATGATGGACTACGCAGGAAACATTTTAGCCTCCACTGGTGAAGTTTTTCACGAGCGTGGCATGGAGACCCTTGTTCATCGCTGGCAAATAATGCAAAAACAACTATTGTGGTGACTATGTGGATAGATAGTGTTTTTTAACTTAAAGTTGGCGCTATTTAACGGTGCTATTGTGCTCCATGTATTTGTTGTAGTCTCCTTTGAAATAAATAGTAATTAAATATAAATAATATAAACAAAATATAATAAAATATATTATCACATAATACATATTAAATATTATTAAGTATATTATATATAATATGGTATATAATAAATATATAGCAAAGTTATATATTTCTAATATATACTAGATCTATCAAATATATATAATATATACATATAATACATACTATAAAATAAATATATCTAATATATACTTACAATACATACTATAAAATAAATATATATAATATATAATATAAAATAAATATATTTATTAAGTATATATACATATAACATATATTATATATGCAGTATCAAATAAATAAATACAGTGAAATAATGTATATTATATATAATATATACATACAACTAATTTACTAAAGCAAATCATTTGAATATCGCAAAATGCATTAAAATACATAAACCCTCCGAAATTTCCCCTGCCAACAGTCAAGACATAATTTATAGAATTAAGGGCTTCTCTAACACCAGCCTTGATAGTAGATTGTAAGCTATGCAATCTGATTTGCAATCACGTATGAAGTATAGCATACCGCAAGGTCTGAGCCAGCAATACCTTACAACTTCGACGGAGTGTTCGTGATAGAATAAAACTAGGCGTTTATGACTCGATCATAACAATTAATGATGGGCAATTAGGAAAATTGAGGGTCCTGAAAAAATGGTGTGTTAGTAATGGTATAGTTTTTGTATTGTAACTAAAAGCACAATATTAAAGAAGGCTTAGTGAGGATAGAAAATATATATTAAACTTAAGTTAGATAAAAAGATAGAACAGCACACAGGTCACAAGGAAAATATCCTTATAATCCTATTTATGGAACTGGTATGCATTGAGAAATAGTTTTCGAGTAAAATAATCTGTTTTATCCAACTTTAAGTACCTGGTGGACCAATATTAACTATTAGAATAAAAATCTCAGAAAATATATTACAAACACAGGGTACCGAGTTGTTTTATATTTGAAGTAGGCCTACCTATATAAAATAATTAAAAAACCTTTTTGAAAATACTTTGTCAAAATAAAATAACTGAACACAATCCATGACTCAATCATACAAATTACAAGTGAAATTTTAGTATCTACATTTCAACAATTACTCAAATACGACAATTAATAATTTAGGAAATAATTCTTGACCCGTTCTTGAAGTCATAGTAACTTACCTGAATATTGGTGAATCAGCGTGTTGGAGATAGAGAGGGACTTATTCCCGTATAAACATATTTATCTTATTTTCTTTGTTAATTTAGAGAAATTCTTAGCTGTGTTAAAATATCAAATGGGATCACCAAGGCCCTATAAAGGGTGAGGTCAGGGGTCTTGTCCCACTGGAATTTGATGCACCCACCTGAGCGATTTAACAAATGGTTTGTTTTTTCTAAAAATAATAGCAATAAATTTAAGTTTAAAGGATTATAGGATTAAAAACATTACATTTTAATAAGATTCTTTAAATTGAAAAAGTCACCCAGTCATGGTAATATAACCTGGGAGCTTTGATTTAGTACGCTAATATTCTTACCATATTGCAATTTATGAGTCATCCCATGCCAAATGTCACTCTTCACTCATATTTTAAGGCAATGTGTGATGTAGGTGTGGAAATTGTCAGATTCATATGAGAAATCAATTATTAAGATAGCAAGCTATCAGATAACGCAGCGATATTTGATTCGAAATAGCTATTTTCACACATCCATCACAGGCTCTGCCTTAAAATATGAGTGAATAATGACCATGGGCACGGGATGTCGCCTGTATAGCTCAATGGCTAGAGCATTGTCATAGGTTTTGGGTTCGATTCCCTTGCTGAGGTGTTATTTTTAAATCTGTTTAAAAATAAAATAAATTGGATGTGTAATAGTAGGAAATTTTTGTTATACTGTGTAAATAAGGTCTGGATTAAAATTGTAAGATGCCAGGCTGAATTAGATTGGTAATAAAAAATATATATATTTAAATTAGACTAAAGTAGGGTTGCCATACATCCCGTATATACGGGATTGTCCCATTTCTTAAGGGAATACCCCAATGTCCCGAAATATGTCATTGAGATACCAGTTTGTCCCTTATTTTAGAAAAATTAAATTAAATAATGTGAAAAAATTATATTAAAAGATTTTAATATGTGCATACAGAAAACAAATTTAATTGAAATAACAGAGGTTACGATTGCATATTGGATGTGCTGAGATCAGGGGTCTTCACTCGGAGGGGATTTCTGGAATCAAACTATAGGCTTCTCTTCTCCCTATAGACTCTTTGGAACTCAACTAGCCACATTCAGGGGTGTGTCTCGTGTCACGTCTGTGTCAGTAGTGTCTGAGCCATGGGGTGGGCACTCTTATAGGACTAGCTGATCCCGTAAACTGGCTTGGGGCACTGTTGCTAGGATCAGCTTGCAATGAAGTCACAGAGGAATGCGCATGCGTGGATGTGAAATCCATAGAAAGGAAGTGTGATGTCTATGTAAATTTCGCCTATTACTGTTTTGTTAGCAAATTGTAGTTTATTTTAAAGGAGGAGTTTAAATAGATTTTACATTTTATAACGTGGATTTATTTATAAAATGATGAATTTAGTCACAATTGTAGGAATTTGTTATAAGGATTTATTAATTAACACTCCGCAATAGAAAATGCGTTGTGTTCCTAGTGTAAAGTTCCCCTTCCAAACTTTAAGTTCATGGCACTAACAGCGCGAGCGCTAGCGATGTGGTTCTACTTGCTAACATTAGAGTGGCGTTTCTATAATTATCCCTTTTCTATGGTCTGAGCTGTCTGAAGTACAATAGTCAATACGAGTATTACAGTATATTTAACATTTGGGGAGACTACTGACGCAGCAATAATTGTGTTTGTGTGTAAGTGATTCAAACAATATGCCAAAACGAAAATGTTCATTTAGTATTGAGTACACAAAAGAGTGGGATTTCATTAGAAGGGACAATAATGACACTGAAGCTACATGAGAGTGGTGCAGTTGTATATTCAGCATTTATCATAGTGGGAAAGCGGACATTATACAGCACGTTCGTAATTAAAAACATTAATTGCAGATTCCATCTTTTTCAAAAACTATAAGTATCTATTTATTTTTTATTTTTTAAAGATGGAGACGAAGAAGACAAAGTAATTGCAGCAGAAATCGCAATGGCTTACTATCAAGCACCACCAATCCTTTAATACAAGTGACTGTAACAATAAACTTTTTCGAACTTTATTCCCTGATTCAAAAATTGCTGCAAAGTCTTACAATGCCTGAACTAAATGTACTGTTTGGTAAAAAAAAATGTAGTTGTAACCCAATCTGTAAAAGAGGCTATCACTGATATCAAAGAAAAAGCCAGTTTCTCCGCTATTTCTACAGATTCATCTAATATAATAACGAAAAAATATTTCCTATTGTTGCAAAGTACACTCCGTCGAGATTGAAAGGTAGCAACTTATAACTCACTGAGCCCGTGAGGTATGATATTCCTCCATACATAACTGCAGAATAGTTTGCCTAGCTACGCCCAACACCTAAGCTAGAAAAGGTCTTAAGTCATTAATTATTTCTTGACTGTTGGGAAGGAGTGATGGGGGAGGGGTTATGTTTTTTAGCGATGCCCGAATGGTTCGATTTGATAAATTAATTTTACTTTATTGTTCTGATAATGATAAAATCAATAGCTAATATTTACATACAAAGTTATTTAATTATGTTTGCTCTCATTAACATATGGGCTGGTATTTTTTTTAGCTATTAAATGTTTAACCACGTCAAACGTTATTTGGGCACTCTTGCCCACATTGATTGGTTTTACATGGTAACATAAAGCAAGTCTCCCCTTTTCCAGAATCTTCATTACTGTTTATAGCCAATTATAAATTTATTAATGATTAATTATTATATTCAACACATGTAATGTAAATAACAGATTAACTCTAAAAGATTTTTACTTTATTTGTAAGAAGCTGAGTTAAAAAAACTTCTGTAATTTAAGGATCCGAATCCTAATTTAAAATATTTTATATTATTTCCGGGTGAACAAAAAATAAATATTGATAAAATCTCATCAGTTGGACATATTTTAGTTATAAAAGTGAATTTATTTGTTTCTTCAATGTTATTATGACTGTGTATAACTTTGTGGGAGCATGGTTCATTTCCATACTTTATTTAATGTTACCATAGCGGCTATAATATAATTGTTAGTAAAACGCTTTAATAATTAATACTTTGAATAAGAAAAGGTGTGATTTATTAAGATTTGCGTTGATAATTATCATTTTATAATAAATTTAAAGTATAATGTTAACTGTGATTATTTTTGTCAAATCTAATTTTTACTAAATCAATTCTGGAAATCCAAACAATAAAACTGGCCACGTCATAGACAAGTAATAATATTTAGCACCGCGTCTTACTATCCGTTCGGGTTATACGCTTTATATTCTAATTACTCTAATGGATTAGGATTTGGGAAGGTTGAATTAGAGGAAGTGAACCCACATTTGCGTGGAGCGAGAGTGGAAAACCGCTTAGGAAAAACTACCTGAGTTCGCCACGTCATTGTCAGTCGAGCTAAACAGTTAGCTAGCTACGCCACCGGGGCGGGTCTGAGAGTTGTTGATAATTTCAATGTGGTAAAACAATTATTGATTGAACTTAAAAAGAAACCCTGAGTTAATAATAGATTTATAGACCAGTGTGATATCTGCTCGAAACACTCACAAAATAAAATATTTAATATCTTATATTAAACAAAATTACAAAGTAAAATTATATTTTAGGAAATACGGTAAATAATGTATAGGCCTACTATACTTCTTCGGTGTTCATGTGGACAGAAAAATAAAATAATCTTATATGGTCCATTTTCAGTGATGGATGAAACAGGGTTCTAGTACTGGCTGGGAATATTGAGACACCTATTCTTAAATTGTTCCCCAACTTTCCTCCAAGAAAATGTGGTTACATCACCTTTAATTTGTATCTCTTTTTAATCACTACATCCCAGTAATTAGTAGTAAATATGGTTTAAATAGTTAAGATTATGTTACTTATAAATATTCTCCTATAGTTTACTTTGGATTTTATTATTCCTAGGTGACCTGGTGGTTTAGGGGTAAGGTGTCAGACTTCTATGCCGGCGGCCGGGGTTCAATCCTCGGTCCCGGCACAGATTTATCTGATTACCAAACCCTTCCTTCACCTCTGACAATACATCTTATGAATGTGGGGAATGCCAGGTCTCCACCGTGGTTCGGATTCCACGTTAAACTGTAGGTCCTCCATTTCATCTCACAATCACCCTACCATTACACATTAGCGTAAGTGCGTATAACCCGAACGGGTAGTAAGACGCGGTGCTAATAATAATAATAATAATAATAATAATTTATTATTCCCTTCACGGAAGAACTGAATTCTACCTTCCAGTTTATCCACAAAATCCATTATAACTAGGTCTGTCAGTATTTCCAGTGACTCAAACAAAACACATGATTAAACTAATGTTAAAACCTGCCTGGATATAAAAAATACATAAGCCTAGTTGAAAAAAAATTACCCTGCAATCGCTTATGTGGTTATAAATATACTTGATAAAATATAAACAACATTCATCCGAAACTTTAACAGGGATCCGAACCCCAAAACCTAGGTCTATCATACTACAATTTTCCCGGTTGATATCCTACAAGATAGAATTAACTACGGAATCAGTTGACAAATATCCGGCTGGTCCTTCACCGGGACTCACAACACAAAACATGATTAAGTGATGCTAAAAATTGCTTGAATAAATATTCTACAAAAAAAACTACATTTAAATCGGTTAAGTGGTTCCATAGATATATACAAATATCCGGCTGGCACTTCACCGGGGCTCACACCAACCCGTGCGATTATAATTATTATTCTAAAAAATCCTGGGTAAATACTCTACAGAATATTCAAAACTACACCCCAGTAATTGTGTGGTTTCATATATATAAACAAATATCCGGCTGGCACTTCTCCGGGACTTACACCAATACATCCAATTATAATTATTATACTAAAAAATGCCTGGATAAATACACTAACGAATAATAAAAACTACCCCACAGTAATTGTGTTGTTCCATGAATGTATACAAACATTCGGCTAACCCTTCACCGGGACTCCAACCGAAACACCTGTTTATACACAAATAATGCTAAAACCTGCCTGGATATTGATCCAGTACAAAAGTAACAACCCCCCAAATTGGTTGAATGGTTCCAGGGATAAATAAACCCGGCCGTATCTTTAAAAGAAAATATACCCTGACTGTATATATGCGAAATCCTCTCTTAGGAGACATAATGATGAATAGAAATAAATGCACCGCAATAGGTTGTGAAATTCTAGGTATTCTTGGCTATAGACAGATATTCTTAAATATAGTACAGAGCTAAAATATATTTTTCTTGAATATATTTATAGTCCAAACCTTAAAAAAGCAGGATATTATGTAAAGTGGTTTTAAGCTCGTAAAACAAAACAATATTTATCCTTTTCAATTATCATTTAAACCTCCTCACTCTGATATTGTATTATTACTGGCCTACGACATGGCCAGTTTTATTGTTTGGATTTACAGAAATGATTTAGTAAAAAACAGATTTGGCAAAAATAATCACAGTTAATATTATACTATAATCTTATTATAAAATGATAATAATCAACGCAAATCTTAATAAACCACACCTTTTTTTAATCAAAGTATCAATTATTAAAGCATTTTACTAATAGTTATATTATAGCCGCTATGGTAACATTAAATAAAGTATGGAATTGAACTATGCTCCCACAAAGTTATACACAGTCATAATAACTTTGAAGAAACAAATAAATTCACTTTTATAACTAAAATATGTCCAATGGATGAGATTTTATCAATATTTATTTTTTGTCCACCCGGAAATAATATAAAATATTTTAAATTAGGATTCGGATCCTTAAATTACAGAAGTTTTTTTTTAAACTCAGCTTCTTACAAATAAAGTAAAAATCTTTTAGAGTTAATCTGTTATTTACGTTACATGTGTGGAATATAATAACTAATCATTAATACATTTATAATTGGCTATAAACAGTAATGAAAATTCTGGAAAAGGGGAGACTTGCTTTATGTTACCATGTAAAACCAATCAATGTGGGCAAGAGTGCCCAAATAACGTTTGACGTGGTTAAACATTTAATAGCTAAAAAAAATACCAGCCCGTATGTTAATGAGAGCAAACATAATTAATTAACTTTATATGTAAATATTAGTTATTGATTTTATCATTATCAGAACAATAAAGTAAAATTAATTTATTAAATCGAACCACTCGGGCATCGCTAAAAGACATAACCCCTCCCCCATCACCCCTTCCCAACAGTCAAGAAATAATTTAACGACTTAAGGCCTTCTTTGGCTTAGGTGTTGGGCAAAGCTAGGCAAACTATTCTGCAGTCATGTGTGGAGGAATATCATACCTCGCGGGCTCAGTGAATTATGAGTTACTACCTTTCAATCTCGACGGAGTGTACTTCACACCTTAAGAAAGGAATTGAAAGAAGGGATTGTGAGTTGTTTCACTGCCAAAGGAAACATCTGATTCTATTGTGGAACTGTGCATCAACACATTGAAAACATATGGAATAGGTGGAAACAAATATATTGCATTTTTTGGTGATAAATGCAATACTAATATTGGTGGGCGTGAACGTTGGGAAATTATTAATGATTTCTTAAAATTGAAAGCTGCATTAAATTATGCCATGGAGAGTGTTGGGTGCCTTACACATTTGGTACATAATAAAATGAATACTGCTGCAGACACTATCAACAGATGTTGAAGTCGTTGTCATGAAAATATTTTCACATTTTAGTATATACACAATAAAAAATTAACATTTAAAAGAGTTTTGTGAGTTTGTTGGTGTTAAATATAAAACAATTCTTTCTCATTCCAAGACTCGGTGGCTGCTGAAAGAATTCTAAAACGGTTTTAATCTTTGAAGACATACCTCATCTCACCGGAAAACTCTACAAAAATGTATTTATTTTCTTCTCCTTTAGGTGAAGCTTACTTTTATCTGTACACATTCTACTACACGCTCTGAGTATCAAAATATTATAAGTTGACGGGGGTGGCAAAAGAATTATTAAAGTTCTTAAAACTCTTAAAGAAACAGAAAATATCCTAAAGGAACGATTTAAGCCAACATTCTCCTAATCAGTGTAAACAACCTTTTAAAGGCAGGATATGTTTGACCAGAATGTGCTAAATATTTTTTGGTATACGTACGAACATTTTATAAAACTTTTCATGATTACCTGGAGAGCTGGATGAATTAAATTCATAGATATGATCATTTCGTGGATGCTTCTCAATAGTCCAACAACATGGCAAAAATTTGAAGACACGTGTGTTGTTTTAAACCAAAAAATTAACACTTAATGACTGAAATGTTCACATAGTGGACAAATATTAGGGTATTTGTAGATAATGAAATAAAGAAAAACAAAAAAGTTTGGAGTAAAATGTCCACCCAACACAAGTGGCACTATTAAATGAATAAATGTGAAATAAATTCTTCATACTCTGAACTACTGATAATATGTCAGTAACTTTTCAGCATCCCAGGACACGACGCGTATGTGGAACGAATATTTTCATAGATGGCCATTCAGTGAATAAAAGAAATAAACCTAATGGAACTAAACATAGTGGAGGAAATTTTTTAGACATTTGTCAATGAAAATAAGACTTATTAAGAGTTTTCATTCCTATGTATTAAATGACAAACACTTTTTAAAAATTGCACAAGTTCATAGAAGTATTAACTGATGTCTACCAGATCGTTAAAACGCTACCCAAACTTCTTTAGATATTTTGTTTCTTTTGAAACACTGTGGGGTCCAAGTCAATCAGTCTTCGCGTGGTGATCTAATGGGTGTGGTTATTATTTTCTAGTGTGTAATTTTAAAGGTTCTATATCAAATTTTATAAATTTTAAATCAATTGTGCCACTTTAATAAACCTATGTCTTCATACAGTAGCATACATGTGTCCTGTTTTTTGATTTTTAAAATCTGGCAACCCTAGGCTAGAGCCGTACCTAGAAACCATAATAGTGTGTTTATTTCATCAATTTTTCATTTTAGGTAACATAATTATCATAAAATAAACATTTAACTGTATGATTAGTTCATTTTCAAATAAGTTTCATGCGAAATGTTGCAGTTTTGAGATCAACGCTGCTGGCAGAGTATTATTCAAATAAATAAAGCCATTCATTAAAAGGGTCAAACTAGAACATTATAAAATGATTGTGAGTGATTTTTACTTTCTTATATCCAAAGAAAGTATTGAAATCGTGAAAATTTTTAAACTTGAGATTATCATGGAGCTTTACGTTTTATGTGCATCTGAACTAAAATAAGTTGATTTTACAATTTTTTCTGTCAGTATGTCCCTGGCCACAGATACAAAACGGTTAAATGAATTGGGTTCAAACTAGATAGTCAGTTATTATAGGGAACTTTTTTCATTTTATTCATAGCCCTCAAATTAAGGGCAGTGAGTGATTTTTTTTAAATTACAAATTAATATCTCGAAAATAGCCAAAATGGTTTTGTTTAAAATTGATATCTAGGTAGCGGTTGACCTCCCAAATAAAACTGAATAATTTATTTTTGTTGAAAATTCTTTAAAGGGTAATATACTGATGAAGGATTTTTGAATACTCAATATATTTTTAAGATAGCTTTTACGATTTTGTTTAAAATGTATAATTGGGGAGTGTTTGACATGACAAATAAAAGTAAAAAAATGTTTTTATAATATTTTACTGTTTTTATTTTGTAAAATTTGAAATTTTTCGAAAATAACTTTAACCATTTGGTTTGGTAATGGTAGTGGGAGATTATTTAACATGATCAATTGTAATCTATATTTATTTTCCTAAATTAGGGTAAATGGTAGTTTACTTTCAATAAATTATAACAAATTTAAATTTTTTCAAAATTGCCATTGAATATTAAATTTAGATGGGTATGTGGGAATAGTTTTTAATTACATATAGGAATAGGTTTTTGTGTTTACAAATTACAAATAGCTTTAGGGTGAACTTATTAATAAAAATTTGATATTTGTTATAATATTAGAGTAAATTGGTTTAAAATATATATATAAAGAGTGTATATTGTGACTAGCAAGATGATGTGTTTGTTTTTATGAGAAAAAATTACTTATGGATAGTTAACTAGAAACCTAATCTTTAAAAGTTTCTTCAAAATTATATGACACAAGTTTGTGTGATTGTGTTGTACTATTTATTTTAATTTACAGAACTGCCATTCTCTCAAGAAATATAGCAATGGGAGAATATTTCACTTCAAGTGGATGGTGACATTAAGCTTAATTTATCATTCCAGGGTTGTAAACCATCCGATCCGATTCTCCATCTTCCCTCTTGACAAATACTGGTGCATTTACTTCAAATTAACCTTCCCACTCCAATTTATTCAGAATATTTACATTTAAAACATTTTATTCAAGAAATAACATATCCAAACTTTGCCCTCCAAAGTCAAGGGCGGACCCAGGGCATGTTGTCGAGGGGGCGATTGGTTTTCACAGGGCTCCTTCAAGTATAGAATTAATAATTTTAACTAATCAAGATTGTTATTTATAGTAATGTTAATAATAACAAAATTGCCAATTTTATGAACATAAATTTAAATAATAGTTATAATAATAGAAAGACGATTTGTAAGAAAAACTTAGTTTTGGTTGACAAATTTACAATTTTAATACAAAAATCATAAAACAAAAAGTCACCCTTCAATAAAAGTAATAAGTATGTACTGTACATGGGTATAAAATGTTGTAGTAGGTATTAATAAAAAAAATCTGTATTTTATTATAAATTATTGATTATCATATTACATTTTTGAGAGAGTTCTAGTTTTAAGCCATTTACTTTTCTGCACATTAGAGCTAAGTTGAAAGAGTTTTTGATTAGCTCATGTAGGAAATAGGGCAAGGGAGGTGTTAGTAAGTAACTATTTACAACATTAAGTTAATGGTTTCAATGTTCTTGATTATCCATACCCCCCCCCCCCTACAACTGGATTCACCACCCTCTAGAGCGACCATTTTTTAATTAAGTCTTATGTTAATGATTTTACTGGTTTTCCTCCATTCACTTAAACATCTATGGGCTATTAGCACTAGGAACATACTGATCCTAGTAGTATAACCTGTGTTTACTTTGAAGTAGCCAGCCGGCAATCAAACATGGGCCATTTACTTTTTTTAAATCGCATCTTACTCTCCATTCGGCTACCCGCTTTTAACTACGGTGTTTTAGGGGTAAAGATTGCAGCATATGGACAATGTTAATCTTTATATTCGTGCAGTTAGCATTGGAAACTGTTTTGGAAAAACTTCCTTCAGTACGCTAACTGATAATTTGTCTCCACCATCAATCCATATTCACATGAATGTCAAGTTTAGAAACATTTGCACTTAATTTAATTTATAGTTAAAATGTTTTATCTCATTGTATAATATATAGGCTATCATCGTATGAAAAATATTTAAGATAAAAAAAATCCAAAGTTGAAGTGTTTGCTATGAGAAGGTCAGAAAATGTAATCTATTTAAATTAAAATGCTTCTCTTTAGGTAAATGAAGCTTTTTATCTCCATCTTTTCTTTCATAAAAATGCAACCCTCCCCTTTGCAAGAGCCACAAGAGGGACAAGATGGACGGAGTGGGAGGAGGAGAAGAAGAGACAGGCTGGGCCAAAAGACCGAACCATCACTAACAACATCCCATCTCCAAAAGAGAGGAAGAAGGCTGCGACAACGAAGATACAAGGAGAAAGAAGGGGGTTGGCGGCGATAAATCCTGACAGCAACAATCCTCAAGATGCTATCTCTCTGGCAGCACCTGAGCGCAGCTCCAAGGAGACCAGCAACAAGAAGAAGTGGGAGGAGGTTTGAGAAAAAAGGAGTGCAGAAGATGGAGGGACAAGATAAATGTCTGCAAGGAGACGACGACAACAGGGTTCTCTGGTGGAAAAACCTTTCTGATAACGTTTGCTACGAAAAATAACAGTTGGGTTTTGTTTCTTTATTTTTTAAAGTATTTTTTTTACCAAATAGAAAATAGATAGGAAATTCTTTTTTTAAACCCATGTTTCTTGTTGACTTTTAAAATTTGGTTACCTACCTATTTTTACTTTATCTTGCTATCCCTTCCACCATTTTTTTTTTTCTCTTCTCAATTATGGAATTGAACGCACTCTAAGAACACAGATTTAGTTAGAACAATACTTAAAACTAACTTAACTTGGGTAAGTATAAGTAGTGTGCACTTTTAAACATACTGTAATTAAACCATCACACTAATTTCAAACTAACTTAACCGGGGAAATTACACATAATACCATACAGCCATCCCTAACTAGCATATATTTACTCGATATAAGAATAAGCACAAATGTAAATTGTGTATCCTACTCAGCATCAATTTGAGTCTAGAAAGGGGTTCCAGGTTTGTATTTATTCATCTACAAGGATCGCCACTCATCAATAAGGATAGTCCCTAAGCTACAAGGGTAGTTACTCATCTAAAAGGATAGTCACTTAGCTACAAGGATAGTCCCTAAGCTACAAGGGTAGTTACTCATCTACAAGGATCGTCACTTAGCTACAAGGATCGTCACTCAGCTACAAGGATAGTTACTCATCTACAAGGATCGTCACTTAGCTACAAGGATCGTCACTCAGCTACAAGGATAGTTACTCATCTACAATTATTATTATTATTATTAGCACCGCGTCTTACTACCCATTCGGGTTATACGCACTTACGCTAATGTGTAATGGTAGGGTGATTACCTACAGTTTAACGTGGAATCCGAACCACGGCGGAGGCCTGGCATTCCTCACATTCACAAAATGTCTTGTCAGAGGTGAAGGAAGCTCATCTACAAGGATCGTCACTTAGCTACAAGGATAGTCCCTCACTTTACTATCCAAAATAAGCTCAAATATCACGACATACGGTGTATTTTGACCAATCCGGTGTGATATAGAAAGTAAGACCAGTATTGGTGGTCGCGTGGTCTAAGCCATCCCTCTCGCATTAGGCTGTGGTTTACCACTCTCTCTCCACGCAAATTTGGGTACCTCTCTCCTATATTCTAGCTTTCTTATTTATACCCCAGTAGTGTAAATACGCGGAGACCCCGAACGAGTAGTGAGACATGATGTACAAAATAAAAAAGGATTTAGGTAATGTTTGTTATATATATATATTTAGCACCGCGTCTTACGTCCCTTTCGTGTTATACGCTTTAAGTACTAACTACGCTAATGGATTAGGAATTGGGAAGGCTGAATTAGAGGAGGTGAACCCGCATTTGCGTGGATGGAGAGTGGAAAACTATTTAGGAAAAATCACCCCAAGTTCACCCGACCGAGATTCTAACCTCGATCTCCCCGTCCTCAGCAGTCGATCTCAACACGAAAAGCGCGTTAGCCAACTACGCCACCGAGGCGGGTTTTGTTTTATAAAATAAACTAGTTGGTGTACCCATTATTTACACGTGAAATATATAGAGTAACTCTGTTAGTTTTAGAATATAAAATAAACCACAGAGAATAGTAACTAAATCCTAGATTATGTTTAAATATTAATCCTTCATTGGTTTAATTTGTGATAAAAAAAAACGCAAAAGTAGGCTGATTTATACACAGTGTCAAAATAAAAATGTATCAGAACATATTTTTAAAGCTGACATCAAGATTAATTCATAACTTCTTTATACACAATACTTTGCACTCTCACCTCTTGATACTAATAAAAAAAAGAAATTAGTGACACCGCATAAATAATTAGTTGCTAAAGGGCTGTAATTAAAGAAATTAAAATTATTTTAAGTAGTTTCTATCTCATTCCCCCCGTTTAACTTTTTTCTAACCCGTTTAGCCTTCTTATCCATTAATCCATTTTGTTATTTCTGCACTTTTTTTGCCTTATACATTTTTTACCTTCTTATACTGATTCTTAATATTACCCAATTCACCCATTTCTTTGGTCCTTTTTAATCTTTTTACCGTATTTACCCACGTGACACTTTTTTTTCTTCTTCTTCTTCTTCAGATTTTACCCGTTTAGCACATTTTACCCTGCTTTACCTTTTAGAAGTTTATTTTACTTTTTTTATACTTTTGACATCTCTTGGACATTTTAACGCTCTTTAATTCCCTTACAAGATTTATTTTTACCCCTTTTAACCTCATTATTTTTATGATTTCGACTTTTTACTCTCACTATTTTTACCTTTTCCGCCCTTTTTACCATTTTTGACTTACTGTGCCCCTTTTGCCCTTTTTTACCATTTTTGTGATTTTGGTCCCTTCTGTAATTCTGGTTCTTTTGTTCTTATTGCCCTTTGTGATAGGTTTTACTTTCTACCCTTTTTGGTCTTTTTGTCCTTTATCACTTTTTAAGCCCTTTTACATTAGTTACCCGGCCAAGCCCAGGAGTTTTTTTTATGATAGAGGGGTTTAATTTTTTTTAAAGGGTAAATAGGTGTAAAAAGTGCAAAAAGGGCATTAAGGGTAAACAAAGTAAACAGTAAATATCTAATACAATTTTTAAAATGGTAAGTTAAGAAGTTAAAATTTGTAAAGTAGAATGAGTGGGTAAAAATGGTAAACAGTGTAAAATGAGTAAATATAATCAAAATTCTAAAATTGAGCCTTTCTTTGGTTTATGTAGCCCCTTAACCTTTCTGCCAAGCTTAATTTTAAACCACGCTTGTAATTAGATTTTTATATTAGTTTTCTTCCAATTCAACTTTGAAATTTCAAATTTTTAACACCTGTTTGTTAAACATACTACCTTCCTGTCAAATTTCAATAATATACCTTCTCTGATAGGATTTTTTATATTTAGACCACCCATTATCCCCAAATTCCCGATGCTCCATTTTTAAATTTCTCGTTTGGACACTTTTCTGGTTATATGAGGCACTCCCCCAAACATATTGTCAAATTTCAGTGTTCTGGCAATTCTAGGGCTGGTTAACCATCGTCTGGACAAACACACATGCTGACTCACTGTTTTATATGTACATATATATTGATATATTAAGTTAAGAATGCCATTTAAAAATAATATTTACTATTTTATATATTCAATTATAGCTATAATAAAATTAGTGAATAGTAAACAAAATTATTCTTCAAATATTATAATCATCTAGTATTCTTTTAAGAGCTACATCAATAGTGATAGTTATTTATTTAATATATATACTAATTAATAACCAACAAACTAATATAAATTTATTTGAAGGACAAACTATTGAAGTAATGTGAATATTTACTACTGTAATTATTTTATATTTTATCACAATCTAATTACTAAATCTATATTCATATCTATATCTAAATATTATAATAAAATAATATTATATTATATTAATTGGCCTATAGGAGTGGGCTACCAATAATTTAAAGTGATAACACAGCTACGTAAAATTGATTGTTAAAAAAACCTCAAGAGTCGTAGTAATAAGAAGATAGTAAAGAACACGTCAAGTCACAGCTTACCGACTGCAGCGCCACTCGTATACATTAGCATAGTATGCAGAAAAAACACAGACTGAGTAAGGACGACCGCACACGACAGAAAGTCGGTGGCAGACAATTTGATCGGTCGAAATGTTCACTATAGATTCAAATGGGGCTCCGCACATGACAGACTAAAGATTATTATTATTATTATTATTATTATTATTATTATTAAGCACCGCGTAATACTACCCGTTCGGGTTATACGCTTTTAAGTAATAATTACGCTAATGGATTAGGAATTGGGAAGGTTGAATTAGAGGAAGTGAACCCGCATTTGCGTGGAGGGGGGAGTGGAAAACCATTTAGGAAACCCCCCCCCCCACTTCCACCGNNNAGTTCAGCCGACCAAGATTCAAACCTCGATCTCCCCATCCTCAGCAGTCGAGCTCAACACGACTAGCGCGTTAGCCAACTACGCCACAGAGGCGGGTGACAGACTAAAGAGATGTGGCATATTCCATTTTTGTACCGACCTCATACAGACCCGATTGTCGCCGGTTGAATGGGAATCTCGTATTCAAGTTTGGACGCGCACACGAACAAATAAATCTGACCTATATTTTTTCAATAGTGTACGAGGTGCGCTCACAGCCACACATGTGTCAACTGACAGTTTGGGGAGTCCAGTAAGTTACATTCAAGTAGGTTTTCTTTATTTATTTCCCCAAACTAAACATCGAATGAGTCGATGGAAAATTTGCTCTTAGTAGGAAAGTAGATGCTTGAACAAAATATGAAACTGCCCTTTTAATAACCACAACAACCGACAAATTGACGGTGGTCGATTGCGAGTGCGGCCGCTAGTTGTCGGCCTCAAACGTCTGACAGACTGTCTGTCGTATGCGGTGTCCTATCATGAAATTGTCTGCCAGCGACTGTCTGTCATGTCCGGATACCCTTATAGAAATCAGGAGATAGGGCGGAATACGTCAAGTAACAGCTCTCGAATTGAACAATAAGGTGCAAAGCTAAGGCAGCTAGAATATAAATCAATTGTTCATGTTTTTGGCGCAAGGAATACTCTTATTTCCGTTATTACATTTTTGCGCCTGGGTGGGCATACATGTACTGATAGAATTGTTTGTTTGTACCGGCGTCAAGATCAGTGGTATTAAGATTCCATGTAATCTTATAGCAATTGATACCAACATGACAACATTATCGATAGGGCCACCTTCATGTCTGGGTGATGCCTATGGGCCGCTCTATAAATACACCGATACCGGTGCGCAGATCATGTGCGCACTCTTCTCCACATGGTTCTGTCTTTCGATAGCACAGGTGCTGGCGCTTAAATTACTTCTTTGGAGATCTTAGTTGTGTAGTATAGGCTCCGTGCAAAGTGCAGACGTTATTTGAATTCTTGACTAGAGAGCTAAAGACGGCCACAAAGTTCTTGCAGGTTATAAAACCAAGCGACACCATGTTTACCGTGATCAAATACTCGAAAATCCTAAAACATAACTCACCGTTTCTCGTAAACTACTTGGACAATCACAGTAGATTTCTCAGAATTTTTATAAAAACCTTAGAAGACATGAGGATATTATTAAAATTCCCATATTCAAATTGGTTTGATTTGAAAAAAAATGTTTTCTAATGAAAGAACTATAATGAGGTTTATAGTGCAGACATATTTTCACTCAGTAAAAGTTTTTTTCCTAATTGAGATGGATGGGTAGTATAAGTGTACGAAATGATCATCATGCACTGAATTCTATTTTGATATAAGATTCATTCCTTGAGCTCCAATACTTTTCACAGTTTGATGTGTTTAGCTACGAGCTCTTCACGCGCGCCATATTTCCGATTCACTGAAGATTGTCAGAAAGACCATCCCGTCATTCCGTTCCAAAATTATTATATTCTGAAAATTAAAAAACGACACTTGGACACGAACTCAGGATCTTTGGCTTAGTACGCCAATGCTCTTCCCGCTGAGCTATCCAGTATTCATCCCGTGCCCAGGGTCATTCTTCACTCATATTTTAAGGCAAAGTCTATGATGGACGTGCGGAAATCGTCGGCTACAAATGTGTGATTGTATTAATATCACGAGTTATCAGATAACGCAGCCACCTTCGACTCGGTAGTTGGCTTACTACAGTCATTTGTACAATTATTATGATTGTAAGGGATTGCTCGTGATCTTAAAAAAATCACACATTTGTAGCCGACGATTTCAGCACGTCCATCATAGACTTTGCCTTAAAATATGAGTGAAGGATGACCTTAAGAATGGTGCGATTCGTGGATAGCTCAGTGGTTAGAGCATTGGCGTAACAAGCTGAAGTTTCCGGGTTCAATCCCCGTGTCCAGATGCAATTTTTCAACTATCACTCATGTTATGTTATATCTGATATAGGTGATGTTATATCTTGATGGAATAATCCTCACTAAAAGTATAAATAATATTTTTGGCTCTTTGATTCTTAATTACTATAATGTTAAATACTTTAAATAACTTTTGGTTGTACACTGTATTTATAAAATATTCTACCTTTCTTGTAAATTAGTGAATAAATAAATTTAAATTTATAATAATTGTTGTCCAATTTGTACTACAATAATTCAGCTCGACCATTAATACGTCTAACCTCTGTGTTAAGGGTCCTGGGTTCGATTGCCGACATGCTATATATTAATCTTTGGTAAATTGTCAGCCTAGGAAATGGATGTTGAGAATTTCATAGTACTGTATTAATTTATTTTATGAGTCGTGTGCTGATATCATAAGTGTGTATCAATAAAAAAGAACTAAAAATGTTGAAAGTGATGTAGTGCGTTATATTAGACAAACCAACTATTATTGTAACGTATATTATTAAATCATTATTATAATGTCCAGTCTCCCTTAAAACACAATAGTCAATCAGTGACCGAACGGAATGACGGAACGGTCTATCTAAAGGGCACCCTAGACGATCAGTAATACTGTCAGTATTAAGAAATAGTGACAGTATTACTGACCGTGTAGGGTGAATACTGATGGA
>CABEEJ010002627.1:75452-88439 GCA_901482245.1 Timema douglasi | reverse complement strand
GTGTGCAACACTGACTGATCTAAGGGAAGGTTGTTCATGAAAAGTGCACTCGTATTAGTGTATAGTGGGAATAAGAAAGTCACATTACTAAACTAGATATGAGAAACGTGTTTAGGACCTAAATTTTAACCAAGATTTTCTAGTCACACACAATCCAGCCTATTGGGAGACTGATTGATGTCAAACCAGATATTTGGTCTCGACGACACCCACTATTAGGATATCAGAAATATTACCAGCTGATTGTATTATTCAATAGAACTAGTAACACCACCACATGGAGGACCCCAACCGGCCTGGTGGTGTAATGGTCAGGGCACCTGGCTACGAGTCTAGGTGTTCCGGGTTCGAATCCTAGCTGGTACCTTGGGTATCTTTCTCGAAAGAGAAATTACCCCAAAATGTCACCAATATTTGGTTGGTTAGGCTTATGTTAAGAAGTGTTTCCACTGGTCCCACACCCTCATACTCACTATCACCATCACCATCACCATCACCTCATCTAATCGGGACATGGAAAGAACCTCCAAGGAAAGGTTGTACGATTAGTACATTCGGGCGTCCCCTGGGCAGCGGTACATTAGTACAGGCTGATATTTCCACTACTTGGCTACGATAGGTGTAGCCCCAAGGTACAATATTATTATTATATTATATAGACCCTCAAGGAAGCAGACACACTATTTTATATGGCCTCATCATCCTATGCATTGTGTAATCACTGTGGGTAATTTGGTAACATAGTCAGATCGATATAGGAAAACATCCATCTGATATTTCAAAAGTTACTAGATTTATTTTAATGAAATCATAAATCGTTATAGCTCACCACAAAATAATTTCGTAATTTCTCGTTTGTTTTAAATAATAGTCAACTTTTATTTGACAAGGTATTGTAAAAGATTACATCTGCCATATATTGGCTATCTGAGACTCAAGCCATAATAATAATAATAATAATAATAATAATAATAATAATAATTGTAGTGATACATAATTCTGAAGCTTGGATTAAGCTTATGTTTGTTAAAGTTTGTTAAAATAATTTAAGGCCTTTCCAAAAATGTTCTTTTAAACGTCCAATTCAACTTCTCTAACATAAAAAAAAAATCGATTAGTCTACTGCAATGCATCTCTATAGACGAAATATTTCCTTTATTCTTTAGGCAATATCTACGCATGCACTTTTTTTTATGTATGCGCCTCTTGTCTTTAAACTGAATTCCTCGCGCAAGCGCTATTATACGAGCCAACATTTTGTCATATAGATAAATGGGTCGTTCACATATTGCTAATTTACCCTATTACACGCATTTAACATGTTTGCCAAGCTTTAATTCCCTTTTTATCGTGGTTAAAATCTAGTGTTATAGTTTATTTTCCTTTGTTAGTTATTTACTATTTGAACAGAATAATTTAACTTTTAGCTTAGCAACAATCTCTTTAAATACTACTTTTCCAGTCACCCGAATATCAGGCTTTCTCAATTTTCAGAAATCTCCGGAACGAAGCTAATTTAATCTGAGATCTAAAGAAATGTAATTAACTTTACACTTTAATCTTTTTCAAATTATCTGAAAGATTTAAAATTGATTTTTGTCAATGGAAATAGCGAGCAGACATTTTAATTAATACGCCTTTTTTGATCTCAAAGCCAAGATTTTTTTATTTTTTAAACTCATTATTTAGGCCTAAATGTTTTCATGCTGACATTATATAAGCTAAATTCTGTGTATAAGGGGCCAAGATTTATTTTCATGGTACCTAAATATAACGTTTGTATTTTTATTGGGGAAATTTAACCTATTCTTTCGGGAACAAATTATATCAGCGCAGGGCAGATATGGTAAGATTTTGGTAGGAAAGAACCTCAAGAAAATACTATCGGAAATATATTAATGGTTTGTGGTCAATTTCGATAAAATTATTATTATTATTATTATCATTATTATATTAGTGTTATTATATAGGTATTTATAATATTATAGATTTAAAGTATCAGCTAAAGATCACGTGACTTGACGTATGAATATGTGAAAGTAGATCTAATAACTTTTTTTAGATGTCAGATATGTTCCTTCCTAAGAGAATTAAAAAATATCCTCAAATTTGGTCTTCCCCGTCCATAATAAAATAAAATTGTGCTACACCACTGTAAATTATTACTTACTCAGACAAAAAAAGAGAGATAATTTTACGTTTTAAATCTAATAATCGAGTTTACTGCGTTTGATCTTTCAATATTATTTCCATTTATTTACATCGATAATATTCACCTGATTGGGAATCCATAGGTCAAAGGAGGGAATGTTGTGATGCACCCATGGAGGAGGGGTGGAATGTGGGGATTCAATGTGAACAGGAGGGGAGATGGCAGAGGGGAATGTAGGGGTGCGAGTCTCATTCCATACTCTCATTTTTATTTTTCATGTTCCACATCTCATTACCCGTCCTGGATATTCCCACTAATGAGAAAAGAATGAGGGATGTAGAATTTTTATAATGGATCTACATTTTCATGGAGAGATAGTGGAAAATAATCAAGAAAAACCCCCTCATTACATCCAGGTGGGACTCGTACCTCAGCCTCCCTTCCACTGAAACACCAGACAAGACTGAATCCTTTGTTCGTGAGTTTGATAAGCTACCAATTGTATCTGTAAAAACACAAATTAAAATATCAAATCACAAAATAATATTTTGATATATATTTTGTGTTGGTGTTAAAGCTATATATGTTACTGTAAAGGTCCGAAGACCAGTAAATTCTAACATTTACAATATCAGTTGGTTCAATCCCCGGTCCTGGCACAGATTTATCTGATTACCAAACCCTTCCTTCACCTCTTGACAAGACATCTTGTGAATGTGAGGAATGCCAGGTTTCCACCGTGGTTCGGATTCCACGTTAAACTGTAGGTCCTCCATTTCATCTAATATTCACCCTACCATTACACATTAGCATAAGTGCGTATAACCCGAACGGGTAGTATGACGCGGTGCTAATAATAATAATACAATATCAGTTAATAAAAAGTCTGAAATATCTTCGAAAATGTTTACAGTTTGAGTTTTAAACATCTATAGATTCAGGTGGGAGAGAGGATCCCCAATTCTAGCTTTGACCAGCACTCAAAAGTAAACCAATAACCTAACCTTACCTAACCTAACCAAGTCTAATCCAACCTTTACTTCAGTTTCAGACTTGGTTAGTTTAGGTTAAGTTAGGTTATTGGTTTACTTTTAAGTGCTGGTCAAAGCTAGAATTGGGGATCCTCTCTCCCACCTGACTCTATAGATGGTTAAAATTCAAAATGTAAACATATCCTAGGATATTTTGGACTTTTACCAACTGATATTGTAAATGTTAGGATTTACTGGCAAATTTTAAGATTTACCGGTCGTCGGACTTTTACAGTAACATATACGCTTAAAAAGTAGTATTTACAAGGACCCTACACGATGTGTCAGACTGTCAATCTAACTGACAGTATGCACAAGTGCGTGTACGAGACCCTAAAAGGTCAGTATTCGCGTCATTATTTACATCAGTCCCAGCTCCTGCGTGCAAAGTGCAACCCACTTCGGCGTCCACATGGTCTAAGACGTCACTCTTAACAATATACTATACTACCAATGATGGGGAGATCAGGGTTCGAATCTCGGTCGGGCTATACTGAGGGTGTTTTTTTTACTAAATAGTTTACATATTAAACCAAATGTAGGTACACATACTATAAATTAGATCTTAGTAATCCTTAGCCCATTAGCACAATTAGTATAAAGGCGTTTAACACAAACGGATAGTGAGACGTGATACTAAAAAAAAAAATAGTAGCTGCATGACGACACAAGACTGGAGTAAATACTGACGAGCCCATGTACACAGTCACTATTACTGTCAGCGTCTCCCACCACTCGCAAGAATGATGGAATGATACTGAATAATAATAATATTTAGCACCGCGTCTTACTACCCGTTCGGGTTATACGCTTTAAGTACTAATGACTCTAATGGACTAGGAATTGGTAAGATCGAATTAGAGGAAGTGAACCCACATTTGCGTTGAGGGAGAGTGGAAAACAATTTAAGAAAAACCACCCCCAGCTCACCCGACCGAGATTCGAACCTCAGTCTCCCCGTCCTTAGCAGTCAAGCTCAACACGACAAGCGCGTTAGCCAACTACGCCACCGAGGCGGGTGAATGATACTGATAATATCAGAACATTCTGATCACATCAGTATTTTCTTCAGTCCGACCAATAGTCCATCGATACTGCCCCTAAACGATCATTGTTATTGTCATTATTTTTCAAGACTGACAATATGACTGATCGTATAGGGGGTATATTATAGTTTGTGTTGTCTATTATATTTTTTATTACATATTACTTTAAACCTATTCTATCTATCCTTACCCAGTGCAGGTTTTATTCCTCAAAATATCAAGTCAACACGAGCCCGGATTCACTACAGGGTGTCATCATGATCCGAGCTCAGGTAACTAAATTACGCCACTTTTGCTCCCAATTCTTTCTCTCTTTCTTTAATCACTAAGTAAGGTGCAACCTTGTGACAAAAACAAACGTGACGTCATCACAAACGTAATAATATTTTCTTTCTTTGATCAGCGTGTGTGAAGAATTTACTTCCATTTACAAGACGAGCCTCCGAATCTAGTGGCACCGCTTTAGTTAATCCAGGAAGCAAGATTGGGTGGATATTCTACAGAAATGAAAGTTAAAATAAAATATTAGTTTCAGTAGAAGTTTTAGACAAGTTTTTTTATATTAATTTCAAATTCGATTTTAAATTAAATTTTCATTTATATAAAGGTTAAATTAAAAACTGGAGATTAGTGCCCCTGGCTTGAAAAAACGCATTTTATATTTACTGAAAAGTTAAATATATATATATATATATATATATATATATATATATATATATATGTGTGGGGGTATAAGTGTATATATATATATATATGTATAGATACACCTTTAAACATATAAATCTACTCAAACAACGCTCCCTTAAAAAGGTTAAATCTGTCATTTTAAAACAAAACATACATACTTTACGGGTCCAACGCTCGGTACGTGGCCTCTAATTCAAGCCTCCATGAGCCCAACACCGGAATGTGTCTAAAATACTACAGACACTCAAATTGACTTTCCTTGTGTGATTTTTTTTTTCCGGCGATTATACCCGTATATATAATCTCGGAGAGATATTGCACGCGTGTGTCATGGCAACCGGGGAGACGGACTTGTAATTACGAGGGATGACGAACCAACAACCCGTCCCCAGGAGCTGTCTGTCACGCGATGACACGCTACCGGAGCCGCCTAGCGGACTTCCTGACAAACTACCGTGAATGTTGAAGGGGTGAGTGAGGGGGTATGGTGGGGGTGGGGGTGTAAGTCGGGGTTGGGGAGCATATATATGCGTCACGGGGGCTGACGTGAATAAGCGTCGCGTCCTGTCGTGGTTACCAAAAGTTTCGCGAAAGGGTTAATACAAAAGGCGAGGACTGTCGGTGGGTTTCCCTGTTGTGTGTTTATGTACTGTCACGTTCAATAAATCTTCATCAACAATTTTTATCTGAAAATTTACATGTTGAAAAAAAAAGATTGCATTGTTTTGGAAAAAAAGGCACTTTACATAAACAGGACTTTTAGAAGTTTGATACTTAAAATACTTGTATAGTGTAGTTGGCATTGGAAGAACCTTTAAGCATAGTTAAAACAAACTAATGCAGAGTAGCCAACATCAAAAAGGTTACCATATTTAGCTTATAGTTATCAAAATCGGCTTGGTAAGAGACAAGAAGAAGATCTGGCATGAGGACCAACATTGAGAAGTCAAAAATGATGGTGATTTCTAAAAATGAAACGTCGTTGAAAATCAAAACTCGAAATCAGGAGTTGGAAATCATAGAGCAGTTAAATTATCTGGGAGGTTTGCTAACAAGGGATGCCTACTGCACCAAAAAAAGTAGGTTGAGGATCGCCCTAGGCAAGGAAGATTTCAACAAGGAGAGGTTACTGATGACCAACAAGTTGAGTTTGGAACTGAGGAAGAAACTGATGAAATGCTTCATTTTCGCGCTGTATGAAGCAGAAACTTTGGAATTTTAGGAGGATGGAAAAGAAATACTTGAAGAGCTTTGAAATGTGGTGCTGGAGAAGACTTGAGAAGATCAGGTGGACAGACAGGGGGACAAATGGACAAGTCCTCAGAAGAGTGGGTGAGAAGAAGAGAACCATTTTGGATGTAATTCTTCGGTATAAGACAAACTGGATCGGACACATCCTTAGGAGGAACTGTCTTCTGCACGACGTCATAGAAGGAAAGGTTGAGGCAAAGAGGAGCGTGGGAAGAGGGAGGATTCAAATATTGGATGACTTGAAGGAAATAAGAAAATTCTGGAAAATGAAGGAGGAGGCAGAGTATAGGTTCATTGGCGGTCCAAGTTCACTAACAAAATGAGCTGTCTTAGGACAAAACACCTAATAGTAATGATTATAAACTGGTGATTAATTTATTTCAAATGACAATAGTTCACGAGCTATTATGGCTCAAACTTAATTCTTTACTGATTTTAAATCTCTTTGTTAAAGAGAAAAAAATGAATGTATAGTGCTGAAACTTAGTCCAAAAAAGCCTGCATATGAGATGTACACAATAAAACAAGTATAATTTGCAAAAGAAAATGGTTTTTGAAATTATAAACAATTGAATAGAAATCAAATTACACTTTAGTACTGTTCTTTTTAGCGCTTATTGCTTTATTTTATCTCATTTTAAAATACATAATGTCGTGATTCCAAATTTATATAGTTTTTGATTTAACTCTAGAATTTATTTTAATTAATGGTCATTGATCACCCATTGCAAATATTGATTTGAAATGGTTATAACTGTATGGTTTTGACTGTACCGAGTGTAGAGTGGTGGCTAAATGTTATATGCAAGCCTTCATATAATAATAAGAGAGGTAGAGGATATTCTCATTTGTTGTTAGCAAATATAAATAAATGGATTGATTATCATTTTAGGTTACTTACAAATTGTGTTTACAAGGTGGAAGAGATTTGTCAATCCTCTCCCCCTTCCCTCTCTGCAGCTTCCGAACCCTCAACAACCCTGTGTCGTTACACTCACTGCCAGAAGTTTATAGCATCACACATTCTTAGTGATATTGATAACCGGTCCTGTGGGTGTAGTTGTCGGTGCACCTGGCTAAGAGCTTGAGGGTGCCGGACTCAATTCCCGGTTGGTACCTTGGGTATTTTTTCACGAAAGGAGAACTACCCTAAGGGTCACTAGAGCTTGGTTGTCTATGCTTAAGTATGGTTTAAGTGTTTCTACTGATTCCACACCCTCATACTCACTATCACCATCACCTCATCTCATCGGGACATGGAAAGAGTCTCCACGGAAAGGATGTACGTTTAGTACATTCGAGCGTCCCCCGGGGAACGGTACATTAGTACTGGCTAATATTTCCACAAACTGGACTAAGAATGAGGTAGCCCAGACGCGCAATATTATATAAAGATGTTTCCCGACGAATAACTTTAAGAATACATGTATTGACGTGTCCATTCGGATTATATGCTTATGTACTAACTACGCTAAATGTTTAAGGGAGGAGGAAGGCTACAGTTTAAAGGAAATGTACCCGCATTTGCTGAGAGGGAGAAACCATTTTGTAATAACTACCCTCATTACACCCGACCAAGATTCGAGCCTTGATCTCCCCATCATCAGCAGTCTAGTCTACTGCGAGAGTAATGCCTTAGATCATGCGGCCACCGAAATTGGTTGTAAATATTATTATTAGCACCGCGTCTTACTACCCGTTCGGGTTATACGCACTTACGCTAATGTGTAATGGTAGGGTGATTGTGNGTAATGGTAGGGTGATTGTGAGATGAAATGGAGGACCTACAGTTTAACGTGGAATCCGAACCACGGTGGAGGCCTGGCATTCCCCACATTCACAAGATGTCTTGTCAGAGGTGAAGGAAGGGTTTGGTAATCAGATAAATCTGTGCCGAGACCGAGGATTGAAGGTTGTAAATAAAGTTAAAACATGTATATAATGGGATGGTAAAATTTAGGTCAAAGAACCTTAGTGTTAACTTGATAAATCATTATGAACAATATAACTTATTGAACAGTGATGGGTGACCTGGTGGTGTAGGGTTAAAGTGTTGGACTTCTGTGCTGGGGGTCTGGGGTTTGATCCTCGGTCCCGGCACAGATTTATCTGATTGCCAAACCCTTCCTTCACCTCTGACAAGACGTGTATTAATCACAACTTGCGAATATGTGGAATGCCAGGCCTTCACCGTGGTTCGGATCCCACGTTAAACTGTAGGTCCTCCATTTGATCTCATAATCAGCCTACCATTACACATTAGCGTAAGTGCGTATAACCCGAACGGGTAGTAAGACGCGGTGATAATAATAATTGAACAGCGACTTACAATTTTGTTTACATAAATGGGTAAGTTATTACTTGTGAAGATAAAGTTAAAGTTATACCACTTGCATTTTCCCTTCATAGACTTGACTCTAATATGATTCGAGCCAAGATATCCCAATTCGAGGGAGGTTGACCATAACCTGAAGCTAAACACCTAAACGCAATTGTCTACGGAGGATGTTTCTGGGAAGCTAGTTCTGCCTCGGACTGTACACCGGAACGTTCCAAATCTAAGACGGAAATTATTCCCGATTGTTCTGTCCAATCTGTTGCTGGTTGAATCAGGAAGGTAGTCATTGTTGAGTGCGGTCTCCTGGGTCTATATGTCCAGATCCACTGGCAAATATTAGCATCCATTAATGGAATCTGAGTGTATCTATCTTCCTTCTATCTTTATCCGCCACACTCTCTGTGTTAGGTCGGATCAAAGGCGTGTACACCACGTTTTAATAGCGTCCAGACACTTTCATAATTCACAGATATAAAATACTGATTCATATCGCTAACGAACAGCTATTAATAATATATTAGCAATCCCGTACGGCGTTGCCCATGACCCACTGTGGTATAAAAAATATATAAGCTTTCTCCTCTTCCCCCCCCTCCTCCCCCCCACCTACATGGTGCTCGATTTCATTTTGAAACGTTATCTCTGAAACGTCATTCTAAGCCAGATTAAAAATATTTTCTTCAAAAATGTGTTAGAAATAGCCTAATTAATAAGCTAATTAAAGATTTAAAGATCCGGCTTCGAGGTGCATTTGGACCCTCTTCCGTCCGCCTATGTTAAACATTTCAGATCTCTGGGTGACGTAAATTTGGCTGGGCATCGCGCGCGCACACACACACACACACACACACACACACACACACACAGACAAACACTTCCTTACATTATTATATATAGGCTAAGATAACAGCATAAACATGGGTAATGGTTGAGAATGTTTCTCTACTTCGACAGTAGACACTCCATTTTCATGTATTTATACATCAGGTAGTATTATCTGTAATTATCACTTTTGATATATTATATTGTTATAATATCCAGTTCAGGGGCCGAATGGTCTAAGACGTCACTCTCCTGTTGGATTGGCCTGCTGAGGACGGGGAAGATCTGGGTTTGAATCTCGGTCAGATATATTGAAGGTGGTTTTTTCTAAAATGGATTATCACTTTCTTTCCACGCAAATGCGGGTATATTACCTCTATATAAGGCTTCCCTCCTTGCAAAATCCTAGGTTTGGCTGTTCGGATACAGCCAACGTCCGAAAGGGAATAGAACTTAGGGATTTAAAACGTCCAATTCTAGGATTGAGCAAAAAAAAAAGTACATTGGCAGTTTTCGGGCTTCACGCCCAACATATATATATATACACACACACACGCATTATTTTTTTTACATCACATTCGTCACAATCCGTTCGGGTTGAACGCATATGTTCTAATTACGGAAATACGTTAGTGATGAGAAAAGTTAAATTTTCGTGGAGTGTGATTGAAAAAATCATTTAAGAAAATAAGGTGACCTGGCGGTCTAGGGGTAAGGTGTCAGACTTCTATGCTGGTGGCCGGGGTTCAATCCTCGGTCCCGGCAAAGATTTATCTGATTACCAAACCCTTCCTTCACCTTTGACAAGACATCTCGTGAGTGTGGGGAATGCCAGGCCTCCACCGTGGTTCGGATTCCACGTTAAACTGTAGGTCCTTCATTTCATCTCACAATCACTCTACCATTACACATTAGCGTAAGTGCGTATAACCCGAACGGGTAGTAAGACGCGGTGCTAATAATAATAATAATTTAAGAAAATAAAACACTCTCAGTGCACCCGATCGGCATTCGATTCTCAATCTCCCTATCATAGCCAGCCCATTATGTTTCAAATGCAACGTCTTAGACCCCTAGATCAGCGAAGCGGGTAGTAACATTAATAATATAGTAAAATGCCATCAATGTTTACAGTAAATAAAGGTTTGTATTTTCAAAAAATTTTCTTCCTACTGAAATTGGACAGCCCGAACCGAGTGTACGCGCCTGCTGTGATATGTGACCCGCGAGGGGTGTGGGAGGTAGTTTGACGTCACGACTCATAAGTCACGCTCTACGTGCAATTATGTTAATAGTGGTAGCTCGCCTGGCGCTATACATTACAGCGGCGAGGTAGAGAACTGTCGTTGGCGGCGGCGCCCGCGTCTCCTGATTGGCCCAGGGGCATTCTTGATGGATGAGTGCTCTCTCACAGGGAAATTATTGTACTCACTAGTTTTCAACGCCACCATCAATCTCAAAAGACGACTATAAGTTTATTTTATTATTACTTTAATGCAAGTATCCGTCCACATGGAGCTCTGATCGTTCACAGGTAGGGCAGTGTCCTGTAATTTATTTTAATTTTTTTTTGTAGGTTCCAATGGTGAAATCCCCTAATAGAAGATGCCAAAGATTTTTTTATGACATTGAATCCCTTTTGAAACGATTTAAAATATTTAAATAACGTTATTAGGGCAGTAGGAGTTTAAAATGTTATAGTACTCAATCTACTAGCCTAGAATTGAGAAGGAATACAAAAATAATAGGTGTGTGCAAAGCTTCAACAACTTCGAATTCACTTAAAATATTTATCTTCGGCTTAGCTAAAGAAAAAATATTACGACAATTACGAAACTACTCCAGTAAAAATATTCGCGGCCAGAATAAACAAATACTTTATATTTAACTTTTTCGCTTTCTGTTGTTATATGTTCAAGAAAACAATGTGCTGTAATTGGATGGTAGTGTTTTTGTAGTTTTTATAGCAAACTCCCCTCTTCTTTGCCAGAAGCAATAAAATAATTGTCCAATAGAAACATATAGTTTGATTTTCCTCCCAAGGTGATATCAACAGTTCTTGAGTATCTGTCAAGGATGTCCTGGAATTTAATGACAACTTTTTCTCTTAATTTAAAAAGGTTAATGATAATGCCACTAAGCTCTCGGCTATTCAACAACTGTTGATATCACCATATGAAAAAAAAATTAAACTATTTATTGTTACTGGAAAAATATGTTATCTATTCTGTTTAAAAATATTTTTTTTCTATAAAAACTGTAAAAATACTCCGCTTTTCTTAAGTCTCCTTCCATTCCACCTTAAGGTCTCACTGATGATATTTAACAATGGACGAGCAACGCATGGCTATTGATTTTTAGCAGTTCATCCCGGATTCTGTTCTGACTTGGTGTCATGAGTTGTTATTTTGTCAAATAGTGATACTCTTCTATTCTTACTACAGGAAAATATCAGTGCAATTCCTATTATTTATTTCCCTCGTCCTTCCCTCATTGATGGAGCAATTTATAGTCCCAGCTTATTATTATTAGCACCGTGTCTTACTACCCGTTCGGGTTATACACCCTTAAGCTAATGTGTAATGGTAAGGTGATTGTGAGATAAAATGGAGGATCTACAGTTTAACGTGGAATCCGAACCACGGTGGAGGCCTGGCATTCCATGCATTCACAAGTTGTGATTAATACACGTCTTGTCAGAGGTGAAGGAAGTGTTTGGCAATCAGATAAATCTGTGCCGGGACCGAGGATTGAACCCAGGCCACCAGCACAGAAGTCAAACACCTTACCCCTAGACCACCAGGTCACCCATATAGTCCCAGCTTAAAATGAACACCGGGGCCCTTAGTTTAGCAGAGGTAAGGTGTATGTCCTAAATTTGGAAGTTATTAATGTATAATAGGCTATAGATAAAAGCTATTATTATTATTATTATTGTAAACGACCCGCCTCGGTGTCGTAGTTAGCTAACGCGCTAGTCGTGTTGAGCTCGACTACTGAGGACGGGGAGATCGAGGTTCGAATCTCGGTCGGGTGAACTGTGGTTTTTTTCTTAAATGGTTTTCCACTCTCCCTCCACGCAAATGTGGGATCACTTCCTTTAAGTTCAACCTTCCCAATTCCTAATCCATTAGCGTTATTAGTAATTAAGCGTATAACCCAACCGGGTAGTAAGACTTGGTGCTAAATAAAAAATAAATAAAAAATAATATTGGAAACTCAGGCTAGTGGCCACTTGGTCTAAATAACAAGCTCATTTAATCTGGTTTCACGGCGATTGGGGAGGTTGGAGTTCTAACAGCAACCAGGAAAACTGAGGGTAATTTTCTTAAATAGTTTCCTGCTCACTCTCCTGTCAAATGTGGGAATATTTCCTCAAAATCTTACCTTCCTCTCTCGTAGCCCAGTGGCGTAATTAATATATATATGTATCTGCTTCAGTGGCCAAACGGTATAAGGCGTCAGTATCGCAATGGACTGGATATAAAAGGTAGATCAGATTTCAAATACCGCCTAGGGTCTACTGAGGTTTTTTCAAAATGGTTTTATATTCTCCCTCCACACAAATACTGGTTCATTTTCTCCAAATCTAGCCTTACCCATCCTTCAACAGTACTTAGATGTATATCTCGAACGCGTCACGTTATTATATATATATAT
>CABEEJ010002627.1:22190-75312 GCA_901482245.1 Timema douglasi | reverse complement strand
ATATATATATATATATATATATATATATATATATATATATATATATATATATATATATATATGCGTAGGCCTGTAAAACGAACTAGTAGGGGTGGAAAATAAACAGATAACAGGCATAAAGCCATGTTAATGCAGAATCTAGGTTTGATTCACTGTAATCATATAGGACTGATTCACTGTAATCATATAGGACTGATTCACTGTAATCATATAGTACTGATTCACTCTAATCATATAGTACTGATTCATTCTAATCATATAGGACTCATTCACTGTAATCAGGATTGATTATGTTGTCTACTGTCATATCATTATTCCTAAAGAAGACTTCCAACATATAGGGAAAATCTAAAATCATAATTTTTAGTATAGTTTTACATAAATTTGTATAAAGTTCAGATTTCTGAAAATAGTAAATTTCATATTAAATATAAAAATGTCATGTGTAACATAGAGGTAAAACTGCTAACTTATCTGTGGATAATAATTATATATTAATCGCTTACATCTATGAAATGAAATAATTTAAGCTAGTTTATATTAAAGAAAAAGTATTTTAAAATTACGATTGGAAGAGCATACCTTGATCACAATTTAATAATATAAAACGAAAGAACGAAGGCTCAAAATTCTAATTAATTCGCGGAATAGAAATATGATGAGGTTTACGGCTTTATCGTTTTACGAGTTATTAGTCTTGACATGTTAAGGACTTGCAAAAATACGTTTTGTAAAATAAGATGGAAATAACTAACGCTCTTTAAAATAAATTATAAATAAATTTAATTGAGTCTAGAGGTTTGTATCTCCTCTTCCGAGTTTAAGGACTAATTATTTATGATTTAAAAAAAAATCACATTCATATATGCAAATGTTCCAAACTATCAAGAGAAACCATAAACAGCCGTTGAACAATCTCACCCGTAAAACCGCACGAAAAGGCTTCAGCGCGAGAAAAGCAACACAGCAGTCATTGAGGGAAACGTGTGATATCAAAGATAATAGAGGGCAACACAAAGTAAGGCTTTGTAGCGAGAGAAGCAACACAGCAGTCATTGAGGGAAACGTGTTATATCAAAGATAATAGAGGGCAACACAAAGTAAGGCTTTATAGTGAGAGAAGCAACACAGCAGTCATTGAGGGAAACGTGTGATATCAAAGATAATAGAGAGCAACACAAAGTAAGGCTTTATAGTGAGAGAAGCAACACAGAAGTCATTGAGGGAAACGTGTGATATCAAAGATAATAGGGAGCAACACAAAGTAAGGCTTTGTAGCGAGAGAAGCAACAAAATGTGTACCGACAAAGAAGTCGGAACAAAGTGACGGAGGTGGCAACACAAGGCCAGAAATAACTCTCCTCTGCATTAGATGCTAGGACCAGTGGCGAAGCAAAGGTGCAAAATAGAAGACCTGGATATTTTATGGGCGCCACCGACTTTAAACCCTTCTCTATTATTTTAATTTATCATCTTATCGCCCGGGGCTCGTATCTAATCAACACTAGAATTAAATATTTTTAAACTTAGCTTTGCAAGGTTTCTGACCTAATATTAAACCTAAATTTCAAAACATTACTCTTGGAACTAGTATCGAAGGTAAGGTTATAGCTTTATCATACCTACATCCATTACTGTTTCCAGTCTTTGGCCTGACAGTTTTTTATTCAAGTCATATATTTTTTACTACTAACGGTTTGCTAGGCCTGTCCTAGCTTCAAGTTTTATCATATCTATTCGTTGTTTATTAAAGTAACTTTCATGTCTTTTCCATCAGGTCCTAAGGATGACGAAGCTACAGCAATGATATGGGACTAATAATAGAAACCTATGGGTGTAACTAGGTTGGTTCAAATCAGTTTAAATAATTATTTGTCAACATCATGAGTCACCATTGCATTACTTTTATCAAATTTTGTAACTGATTTGAATATGTTATTTCATTAAAGTCGTGTATGTGTTTTACAATTTGTATAAGTTTTATTTTCGTTACTGCTCGAGCATCAAACAGTGTTTAGAAGTATTGGTCCCCCATATTTCCTTAGGAAAAAATGACGTATTTAAAATTATGTAAAAAGGAGGTGCTATGTGTATATAGTCAATTTGTTTGAAAGGGTTTATAAATTTTATATATATATATATATCATTTAAGAAATATTTGGCAAGCATAAAGTGGGCCTTAGAAACTAAATGATAAAACATTAATTATGTGTAGATAAGATTTCATTTAAATGATATTCAATCGATTTTTATGATTTTATAATCGTGGAAATCCTTGTCCCCGTCGTAGGAACAAAACAATAATTTATTAAATTACTTTTAAATGTGTTTGATCTAAATTTTTTTTAAAAGTATATATTTTTTTAAATGTTGTACCTTATATATTTAACTAAGTTAATATTACCTTCAAAAACAAACCTATAAGCTATTTGGTATTTACTAGGGGTGTGCCAAGTTAAGATAAAAATCAAGTTAAATAAATTATTATTAGCACCGCGTCTTACTACCCGTTCAGGTTATATGCACTTACGCTAATGTGTAATGGTAGGGTGATTGTGAGATGAAATGAAGGACCTACAGTTTAACGTGGAATCCGAACCACGGTGGAGGCCTGGCATTCCTCACATTCACAAGATGTCTTGTCAGAGGTGAAGGAAGGGTTTGGTAATCAGATAAATCTTTGCCGGGACCGAGGATTGAACCCCGGACACCAGCATAGAAGTCTGACACCTTACCCCTAGACCACCAGGTCACCTACGTAAATAAATTAAAATGTATATTTTTAAAGATTTAACGCATTTTATTCAATCAGTTTGAGATTATGAAAGATAAACTTAATATTGTAATATTTATGGCGCTTCTGGGCTACAAATTTATGGTTCAGTTTGTGGAAAGAGAAGCTAATATCGCTGTACCGTTGCCCAGGGGACGGCTGAAAGTACTAATAGCACATCTTTTCAGTGATAGCTCTTTCCATATGAGATGAAGGTGATAGTGATAGCTTAAACCTAACTAACCAAACCCTGGTGACCGTTGGGGTAGTTACCCTTTCAGTAAAATACCCAAAGAACCGGCAGGGAATTGAACCTGGGACCCCTAGACTCGTAACCAGGCGCACTGATAAGTGCACTGACCAATACATCAAGGGGTCGGTTAATATACTGATAGTGTTTTGGTTAAATATGCCCTCAAATGATAGACTCGTGTTTTGTTGAATCATAAAAAATCTATTTTTTTTTTCTTTAAACTTTCAAAACTGTACCTACCACCCCTTGAAAACGTGAGTTTCATGTTAATAAATTGTGTCCTAAGGGAGTACAAAGTATGTACCGTAATTGGTTGAAGTTTTTGATATTTTTTTTTAAGTTTTAACACCTCTGACAGCTTGTTAATATGTACCAGAGACACAAAGTCATCTTATTTTAATCATTCTTGGTGACCTGGTGGTCTAGGGGTAAGGTGTCAGACTTCTGTGCTGGCGGCTGGGGTTCAATCCTCGGTCCCGGCACAGATTTATCTGATTTCCAAACCCTTCCTTCACCACTGACAAGACGTGTATTAACCACAACTTGTAAATGTGGGGAATGCCAGGCCTCCACCGTGGTTCGGATTACACGTTAAACTGTAGGTCCTTCATTTCATCTCACAATCACCCTACCATTAGACATTAGTGTAAGTGCGTACAACCCAAACGGGTAGTAAGACGCGGTGCTAAAAATAATAATTTAATCATTCTTGAACACCGAATAATGCGAATACTGAGTTTCGTTGAGATTTGATTAAATCGACTTTAAAAAAAATAGCTAACATATTTTACCATGCTTGGGTAAAAATGTAATTAATTAGTGATTGGACCTACACTGGTGGACATGTATTTTGAATGTTATTATTATTATTATTATTATTATTATTATTATTATTAGCACCGCATCTTACTATCTGTTCGGGTTATACGCACTTACGCTAATGTGTAATGGTAGGGTGATTGTGAGATGAAATGGAGGACCTACAGTTTAACGTGGAATCCGAACCACGGTGGAGGCCTGGCATTCCCAACATTCACAAGATGTCTTGTCAGAGGTGAAGGAAGGGTTTGGTAATCAGATAAATCTGTGCCGGGACCGAGGATTGAACCCCGGCCGCCAGCATAGATGTCTGACACCTTACCCCTAGACCGCCAGGTCACCTTTTGAATGTTAAGCTCATCTAGGATTGTATTTACAGTTTAGCTCGGGAATAAGCCAACCTCCCTATATATATATATAAATAAATAAAAAGAACCGGCATTATCTCCTCCACGCGAATTAAGGGACATTTACTTGAAGTTATACATTACTCACACCCACCAAATTAACGTTACCAAAATACGCCTCGGTAGCGTAGTTGACTAACGCGCTAGTCGTGCTGAGCTCGACTGTTGAGGACGGGGAGATCGAGGTTCGAATCTCGGTCGGGTGAACTGGGGGTGGTTTTTCCTAAATGGTTTTCCACTTTCCCTCCACGCACATGCGGGTTCACTTCCTCTAATTCAACCTTCCCAGTTCCTAATCCATTAGCGTAATTAGTACTTAAAGCGTATAATCCGAACGGGTAGTAAGACGCGGTACTAAATAATAATAAAAACGTTACCAAAATGTATGCGTATAGCTCGAACTAGGGAGAGAAAGTGGGAGGGTGGGGAGTAAATAACAGCGATGTGCTAAGGAACACTGTATGGTAGGTTTTGTTGAATTGGGCAAAATCTGTTGAAATTATTTTGATATAGAAATATAGACATTACGTAATATTTGTTCAGATAATATATTTTGCAATTCTTTTCAGCGTTTATTAGTCATGTTTTAAAAGTGAGTTGCTTGCATAGCCTAAAGAAATACATTAATAATAATATTTAGCACGGCGTCCTACTACCCGTTCGGGTTATACGCTTAAGAAATGCATTAAAATTTAACAAAATAATAATACCGTTTTAAATTTTCGTATACATTTTTCACAGTTTTTTTGTTTTGGAGATAACTTACTCTGTAGTGTCAACTAGTTTTTTCTATAGCAACGAATCTTTATGGTTTAAAGATGAGAAAGGTTGAATTTTGAAAAAGTGTATTCACATTTGAGTGGAGAGAAAGAGATAGCGAGAAAATGGGAACAAATTTAGGGAAAACCACCCTCAATACATCAGACCGGGATCGAACCACGATCTCCCTGTCATTGGCATCCTAGTATATTGCGACTCGCTTCGGTGGCCATGTGGTCTAAAGCACTACTCTCGTGTTGGACTAGACTGCTGAAGATGGGAATATCAGGATTCGATCCTGGTCGAGTGCACTGAGGGTGGTTTCCCCTAAATGGTTTTCCACCCCCTCCACAGAAATGTGGATGCACTTACCCTAGACTAAACCTTCACAATATCTAACACATTAGTGTTAATTAGTACATAGTCGTATAATCCGAACGGGAAGTAAGACGTGGTGCCAAAAAAAAAAACTCTATTGCGGAAGATGCGGCCACCGAAGCGGTTCGGTTATTGTATTGGAATGGAAACCCAAATAGTACAAATTTGACTTTTATAAATATTATAAAGCACTTTATTTTCCTTTTATGTCGTCAATAAATTCTAAAATCATTAATTTATTAGAGCCACGGACACTCTTGGTTTCAAAGTGATGGGCTGGAGGAAAATAAAAAAGAACACCTTAGTTGGATGGATGACTGTATGTGTTCCAATTTTGGTAGAGATCCGCCGATTTATTAAAAAAGTCAATGCTAAGGACACAAACTGTCATCTCATTTGAAACCAAATACTCTTTTATGGCTTTCAAGCTAATTTACAAATATAGATTTCTTACTTAAAACAAATTTTCAATTCATTATTTTTGTTGTTGTTAAAGTAAACAAAAAAAAAACACACAACATAATCAAGAGCATGGAAGAGTCCCTCCAAAAAACCTTTAATTATCTAAGTAAAACTTGAAAAGGACGCATATCTGTTATTGTCGTCTGAGCCGAGACAAAGATCACCGAGTGGAACTTTGAACGTATTCACCACTGCCTTTTGTCTGTCCGATAGCGCCATTTTACAAATTAAAATATACAAGAATGTAACATAGGGCATAAACAGAAAAGTTCGAGATAATACTAGAAAAAAGAAACAAATAAGTTTTATGGAAGAAAACTACGTATTATTATAAGATTATAACCGACACATTGACCCTGTCTACTAGCCCTGTGACACCAGGGTTACAAAAACACACAGTCCGATTGCCATGAGACATGATTTATCTGATCTTCCCGTTTGTCTGTAATACTTGTATTATATTAATATTCAGCCTGCAGTCATGCATGTACATAAAAAATATTGCAGCAGTGTAATTTTAGTATTTTAATGTAATTCTGAATAACCAAACACACTTGTTATTTTTAGCACCACGTGTTACTACCGGTTCAGGTTATACGCTTGTCTAATAACTACGCTAGTTGTTTTAGGGATGCGGAAGGTTATATTTATAGGAAGTGTGCCCATATTTGCATGGATGGAGAGTGGAAAACAGTTTTGGAAAAACTCTAGATCTTTTGGTAATTGGCAGTCTAGTTTACTGTGATAATAGCGCCTTACACTATGCGTCAACAGAGGTAGGTGTAAATAAGCACTTAAAATTATCTCTAAACTGTGTGGTTTTTTTATAACTTTAAATACTTGATTATGTGTATATTTGCTTGTATAATTTAATAAACACTTTTTAGAGCTCCTCAATAATCCACATCTGGGAAAATATAATTGTTTAAATATTTTCAATTCATAATATCAAATAGTATTGACCTTCATTGGTGGACAAGCAGATTGGACTTCAGGTTCTTCTGGTCTAGTTTTCTGGTGTTAGGGATATCGGTTTCGAATTCCAGCTTGATTTACAAGGGGATGTTTATATCACTAAATGGCTCCTCACATCCCCTTCGTTCGTATGTGGCTAAATTTCCTCTAAATTAGATCCTTATAAACTCCCGCAACACGCCCCTAATTTGTGAATCTGGTCCTTCGATCTGTTACATAGACAACCCAGATTGAATTAATTCTTATAAACTATTTTTAGAATTATTATTATTATTAGCACCGCGTCTTACTACCCGTTCGGGTTATACGCACTTACGCTAATGTGTAATGGTAGGGTGATTGTGAGATGAAATGAAGGACCTACAGTTTAACGTGGAATCTGAACCACGGTGGAGGCCTGGCATTTATATTTTTAGAAGGATTGATTTAAACATACAACATATTTCCTTTAAGGTGGGTATGTAAGGAACGCGAGAAAAGGCCGGTGTTTTTGCGGTATTTATTACAAAACTGTTTCTGACCAAAATAAATAAAACATTTCTCTTGTAGAAACATTAGAGTTTAAATTTATTCACGTGGTGACCTCAATAAGTTCTTGAATATCTCTCATGAACGTAGTGGCATTCAATTATAAACTGTTAAAATGATGAGGAAAAGTTTTCATTAAATTCCAGGACATCCTTGATAGATTTTCAAGAACTGTTGAGGTCACCAAGTGAATACAATTAAACTTTATGTGTTTACTAAAGCAAGATTTGATTTATTTTGGCCAAAAATGTTTTTTTTTTACAAGAACTGAAACAAAATTGACCTTTTTCCACGTCCCCTACATCCTTACCTTAAGTCTCTGTCACAATATGTAAATTGATTTTGTAAAAAAAAAGTTGTAAGGGTTTTCAATAGTAAGAAATATCAATTAAACTCCGCCACTTACTTAAATGCATTTAATTTATTGATTGAGTGTATAACCAACTTTATGACGTAACAAAATATTAAAGTAGATAATTTTAGTCACCAAACACAATAACATATTTTTAATAATGTTCATATTTTATTTGGTAAAGAGTAATAAATGAATACATTAATATCTTCTCTATGTTTATTTCTCTCCCTTCTGCTTATTTGTTATTAGTCATAGTCTTCTATGACGACATGTTTTGGTGTTAAATATGGATTTTACTCCATATTTAGATTTTATTTATAATATTATTATTATTAGCACCGCGTCTTACCACCCGTTCGGGTTATACGCACTTACGGTAATGTGTAATGGTAGGGTGATTGGGAGATGAAATGGAGGACCTACAGTTTAACGTGGAATCCGAACCACGGTGGAGGCCTGGCATTCCCTACACTCACAAGATGTCTTGTCAGAGGTGAAGGAAGGGTTTGGTAATCAGATAAATCTGTGCCCGGACCGAGGATTGAACCCCGGCCACCAGTATAGAAGTCTGACACCTTACCCCTAGACCACCAGGTCACCGCCTTATTTATAATAAAGTTACTATTCTGGTAAATACTATCATCAGAAAGTTTGTGAAACTTATGAGGTATTATATGTAAAATCCCACAAAATATTTGTACATCCAATATCACAAATTTTTCACAAACTCTCTTATAATTATGTATTTAATATAATAAAACCTTTATCATAAATAAGGCCCGAAGATGATGTAACATCAATATTTAACATCGAAACATGTGGGAGACTCATTATAGTAACAAATAGGGAGAAGGGATTATAATAAAAATAAAGAGATATAATTTTATAATAAAATATATATTTTTTAACAGCGTTTGGTCCATATTAATTACTCTTTGGTTACACAACTACCACCTCAATTGTTGGATGTAAGAGATAAAATAAAAGTGGTGTGGGAGTGTCAACGTGATAAATACTAGCGCTATAAATTTAAATAAAACAAACATAAAATATTTATATAATATTTACCATTTCAAATTTGTCTTTATTTTTTCACACCACGTTTTACTACCCGTTCAGATTATACGCTTATGTACTAATTACGCTAATGGTTTTAGTGATTAGGAAAGCTACATTTAAAGTAAGTGTACCTGCATTTGCGTGGAGGGAGATTAGAAAATCATTACTGTGAGAGTAGCGCGTTAGACCACGTGGCCACTGAAGCGGGAGTAGTTAATTATAATATAACATATCTTGTAACTGTTGTAAAAATGAAACTTTATATATTATGTGAACTGTTGAGTATTTCTAAATTTAATTTCATTTGAAAACATATTAACAAATTGCAGTTTTTATATCCTATGTTTGTTTAAAAACATGAATTACCTCGTCACTGTGCTGAACATATGTTCGGATATCATCAGCGCCAAAGCTGCGGCACAAATCTTTGAAACAGCCAAATCAAACAAATATGGAAATAGATATGTTGTACAAAGTTCAACCAATATACATGTATATCAATATTTATTTGAATTATTTTTCAAATTGAAACATGTATGTGAATTCAAATAGAGTAAATGTTATTCCTATTTAAATTATGTAATTTTTTTTTGTAGTTATATTCAGGTACAACCTTATATTATTGATTTCCATAAAAAAAAATTGCCCGGAGCAGTATGAGATGCGTACGTTTCAAAATATATTCTCTTATTTTTAATGTTAGACCTGGAAAATCCATTATGAAGCTTAACATGGCAGATAAAATGATTACCCACGCTTAACGTGAAAAACTACATACACTCGAAATAATTTTTTTTAATATTAAAAAAAATAATTAAATAGAAAAATTAAATCTTAACCCAAATATTTTCTTAAGTGCTATTTGAATGTGAGTGAATGGAAATCGTGAGGGAGGTTAAACGAGGAGAAGAAGGAGGCTTACATGAGTCATTTGTTTTCCTATCAGTTAGCAAAAAAAATTCTCCGCTACTCCGGATGAATAAGTTGATGTTTTTCCATACACACACACACACACACACACACACATATATATATATACCTTTGGTTTGAAATACACATTTCTCCTTGGCTTGCTTTTAAAATGTTTTCAAATACCCCCCGTTTCAAAAACGCGTCCCCCCCCCCCCTTACTAAACCTGTGGTCAACTTAATTTTTAGTGCTCCAGAGTATGCTTTGAAAAATAAACGGGGGTAAAAAAACAACAACATTGTGAATCATAATATAGCTTCAACTCTTAAAATGAATCTTTCTATAGCTAAAACGGGAAATAAAAGAGTTTTCTATTTAAAGTTTGCAAATATTACTTTTCTTAGCCTTTATAAATTGGTCGGCTGATTGATTAAAATCCCGGCACAGATTTATCTGATTATCAAACCCTTCCTTCACCTCTGACAAGACATCTTGTGAATGTGTGGAATGCCAGGCCTCCACCGTGGTTCGGATTCCACGTTAAACTGTAGGTCCTCCATTTCATCTCACAATCACTCTACCATTACACATTAGCGTAAGTGCGTATAACCTGAACAGGTAGTAAGTCGCGGTGATAAAAAAAACAACAACCAAACAGTTCGCGACTCTTAGGTTGTTGCCAGGACAAACAGAACTGCCAGAACTGTACTAGTAAACTATTCTATCTGCTACGTACTGAAAGCACACAGACTGAATATGTGTACCTGCTTTTAGAGTGTATCAGAAGCTCACAACATAGGTGCTGTACATCAAAAGTGCACCGTTGTTTGTAGTCTCTGATAATTGGGATCACGATCAAATTAACGTTCACTTAAATTTCACATAACTTAAATATTTCACGTTTAGTGAATGTACCATGTGTTCTAGCTAGTCAATCATGTTACGAGTGAAGTTTATTTGTTTATGATATGTAGATGAATTATTCGGTAAATTTTTTTTCTGAGCTTCGTAAACACTAAAACATCATAACGACTTGTTTCGCTTTATTTTGTAACGGTAAAAATTCCGCTGCAAGTAATTGAAACTTAATCAACCCTAAATTATTTGGTTTCATTTTAGTGAACAATTTGTTTCCAAAACAGTTCATATTCATGTCTGTGATTTCCTCGAGTTGTTACATTAAGTTACGTGAACCTTAAGTGAACGTTACGTTGACCGTAACCCTGGCATGACCGCCATATGACAACCAACAACCAACAACCTGTTGACATCGGACTAACCTAACCTGATCTAGTACCAATTTATGAAAAGCTAATACAGTTCGCCGTTTATATTTTGGAGAATTACATTCAGCGTGATTGTTCATTTCCGTCATCGCTGTGGGCACAAGATGTCTGCCATGTTGCCACGTTATGCAGGTATTTTTTTCCCCTGTGCGCTTTTGATACAAGGTCTAGGTGCACTTTTAATCCATATCTTTGTGTGATTTTTGATATGAAATTTCTTCTTCTTGTGCACTTTCTATGGTCTTCGTATCCCATCAGCCTCACTATAATTTTGACCAACCAACAACACAAACGAGGCCGGGGAGACCGAGGTTCGAATCTCGGTCGGGTGAACTGGGGGTGGTTTTTCCTAAATGGTTTTCCACTCTCCCTCCACGCAAATTCGGGTTCACTTCCTCTGATTAAAAACCTTACCAATCCCTAATCCATTAGTGTAATTAGTACTTAAAGCGTATAACCCGAACGGGTAGTAAGACGCGGTGCTAAATAAAAAAACAAAAAACAACAACACAAACACACAATAATGTAGTTAACAACTGTATATTTATCGGGTTTAAGGGTCGAGCTTGATACTGAATTGGAGTAAGCAATTATTTACTAGTACAGTTCTGTTAAGACTCGCCTGCCTGGTTACTAACCACGTGACATCCTGAGAACAAAGAATTTTTTCCTTTCACTAGGCTGTACATTAATTGATGACAGTGGCGTGTCGTGGAAGTGTTGCGAGGGAAAGAAGAGCTGATTGAAACAGTACCTGTGACATATTGTCGCCCAGTTATTCCCCATTTGTCCGATCATGCTTTGATTTAAACACGTCATTTAGGAAATGTATTTCCGTTGATACCTAGCTAATGAGTGTTATAATAAGTTATGAGAACATATTATCAGAGGTACAGTTCAAACTGAAGCCAAATTTGTATAAGAAGGGCTCTTTAAAAAATAAAAACCCATTTTTTCAGCCAAAGTTGATAACATTTTTACTATATTATTGGTGTTATTGTATAGGTGATGATAATGTAATATATTATATCAAAGATGGTCACTGAGGATCACATGAATTGACGTATGAATACGTGGAAATGGGTTCAGTGGATTTTCTAGTTGTCAAATAAAGCTCGTCCTGTGATAATTTGACTATAGCTCAGATTATTCTGGCAATATTACACAAAAAGCCACTTATTGACAGTAGCCTGTCCATATACAGGTGTACCTTAACATGTGGGACCCACTTCAGCGGTGGAGAGGAGATACTAAAACAGTGAAAAAAGTGCATGCAAACATGTGTCCAATTTGACCCGGTGTCAGAGTTATAGTCATGTTTGTATTCCAGTAATGTGGAGCTGCTTAACATAATAGGAAGTGTCCAAAGTGGCCATCTTTGGTCTGAAAGCAAGCCTGCAGTCGTCATGCCGTAGAATGCCGAGCTCTTTCAATAAAACACCCGGTGTTTGGGCTAAACAGGAATAACCCATAGAACATACCTAGTCAAAAGGTCGAGATATATCGAGTACGGTAGATAAACAGTTTAGTACAAGTAATAACACTTGGCTGTAGCTTGGAAACAAGGTGAAATGAGACGCATGTTCATTTGAACTTTTTCTTTGCTTTTGTCCCTTCTGTTCACCGATAAGTTGGATCCTACATGTTAAGGTACACCCTGTATATAAATATATTAATAATAATAATAATAGCACCGCGTCTTACGACCCGTTCGGTTTATATGCTTTAAGTACTAATTACGCCAATGGATTAGGAATTGGGAAGGTTGAATTAGAGGAATTGAACCCGCATTTGCGTGGAGGGAGAGTGGAAAACCATTTAGGAAAAACCCGCCCTCAGTTCACCCGACCGAGATTCGAACCTCGATCTCCCCGTCCTCAGCAGCCGAGCTCAACACGACTAGCGCGTTAGCCAACTACGCCACTGAGGCGGGTTATAAATATATTAGTTGATGTATTTAACATGCAGGTTCTGAACCAACGACTTTTCATCAATGATAGGTTTTTCAGCCATGCTGAGATCTAACCCAGAACCCCTAGCTTAATAGACAGACACGCTCCCAATTGAGTTAAGGCGTTTTACTGTTCACAAGAGGAAAGTAAAAAAAAAAACAAAAAAACCCATTAAAATGGTAATGTAGGGGACGCAAGAAAAGGTCAGTGTTTTAACAGTTCTTATAGAAAAACATTTTTTTTTGTCCAAAATAAATAATATGTTGGCCCAGTAGCAACGTTTAGTTTAATTTTCTTCACATGTGTATATCAACAGTTCTTGAATATCTGTAAAGGTGTCCTGGAATTTAATGACAACTATGATCAACTTTTTAAAATAATAGGAACAGTCGTCATTAAATTAATGCAACTATGATCAACTTTTTAAAAGAAGAGAAACAGTTGTAATTAAATTAGTGCAACTATGATCAACTTTTTAAAATAAGATAAACAGTTGTCATTAAATTAATGCAACTATGATCAACTTTTTAAAATAAGATAAACAGTTGTAATTAAATTAGTGCAACTATGATCAACTTTTTAAAATAAGATAAACAGTTGTCATTAAATTAATGCAGCTATGATCAACTTTTCAAAAGAAGAGAAACAGTTGTCATTAAATTCCAGGACACCTTTACAGATATTCAAGAACTGTTGATATACACATGTGAAGAAAATTAAACTAAACGTAGCTACTGGGCCAGTGTTTTATTTATTTTGGACAAAAAAATGCTTTGCTTTAAGAAGTGCCAAATCACTGACATTTTCTGGAATCCCCTTCCTCCTCACATTCAGCCTGTAAACCAATGAGCTTACAAACAATTCAAAGCAGGTTTTTTTTATCGAGAGCATAGCACGTGGGCGGTTAAATGGGAACCGAGTGGACTCCAAGCCTCGCCTCTTGGTGCAATAACACCATTGAGTTTCACAGTTCCACCGGTACTGACATCAATTATTGTCGACACGCGGTCTGTCCGACACTTCCGTTTCGACTTTAAGGCGGGCTACCAGTAATGATTAATTTTGTGGGCATACCAGTAGTTGAACGAGTGCCAGATAGGTTGCCGTGTTCAGGAGGAAAAGAGGGGGGGGGAGGGGTAACATGGCTGTGACAACTAAACTGCACGGGCACACGTATCGTGCGTCAAGTACCGCCCCCCCCCCCACCCACCCACTCTGTTTGAGGTATTATGTCACGACATGAAATAGCAACGGGAAAGGGAGAAAAAAATTAAATTAAAAAGTAAATTATTATATTCTATGTAGGTATAACTTAGGGCCCAAAGTTTTAGTTGTGTTTAAAAGTTGTTTTGACCGCGCCTATAAGGTCTGACAACATTACTCAGTTGGTAGAATGTTTGCCTACTTAGCTAACTGTCCCGGGTTTGATTCCCGGTTCAATCGAAATATTTATCATTAGTGAAATTGAGGCTCAATCTTCACAGTAATGAATTAACACCCCGGAGGGCTGAGTGGTGTGTCTGTTCTAGATTTAAGTTAGTTTATAAGTCGTGTGCTGATAAAAATCAGTCGGTTCAGAAAAAGCACATTAAATACCTAGAAAAAAAGTATCTAAAATATATGTCAGTGTCTTTTTTTTTTTCACACTGTCGTTGACCTTGTTGGTCTTGGGCTAAAATGATTGCCTCAATTCCCGATGCTCGTGGGTTCAAACCCAGCTGGGGTCGAAGAATTTTATTTTTTTACCGATAAAAATCCTTAGCACAACTTTCTTTGGGGGGTGGGTGGGGGGTGTTTCAGTAAAACCGTCGGTCCCACGTCTATTGTGGCATTTAACAGAACCTTGGAAAGTATGTCAAGATGCCTTTCCAGGCAAAATTAGTAGGCATTTTCACTCTCGCTCGTAGAAATTCTCGTGTGCTGATATAATCAGTTGGTTCAGAATGTACACGTTAAATACTTCAAAAAATAAAATAAATTTGCCACCGTGTCTTATTATCAGTTTGAGTTAAAAGTATCTATATTAATCATGCTAATATAATAAGACTAAGGAAAGTATAACTGTATATGAAATGTATCCACTTTTGCGTTGAGGGGAAGGGGGAAAAAAACACAAAGTAAAAACCATCCCTAGTTCAGCCGTCTGGGATTCGATCTCCTATTTCCCATTCACCGGCGAGGCAGACTAAATGCGTTTAACATTCAGATCATGGTTTCACCGAAGCAGATAATAATAATAATAATAATAATAATAATTAGGTGTTGTTCACTAATAAACCAATGTGATGTTATTATTGTCATCTCATTGTTTGATTTGTTACTAAGACAGCCTAAAGGTGTTTGTTGTTTCACCCTAAAGATAGCTTGAAACTTTTAAAAAGATATTAAAGTATGGGAAATAATTTTTACATATTAATCAAACGTAATACTTTAAAATGGAATACAAATCTAACTATTTAAGTAGTCACAAATTTATGTTATCAATGAGAGAACTTTGAAAACAACATTTTTCCCGGGATATTAGCATTATCGTGTATCTAGTTTCATGGTTAATCGGTTCTTGATATAGACTCTTATAGAGGGCCAACCTTTTCATTTACATTAAAACATAGTCTCTAGAAGAAAATGTCGTGGTGAAGTAATACCGACATTAAAACAAATTAAATACACTAAAAGCACTATTTATCAATTAGCAATAATTATGAATGGACTGTACGCTGCTATTGTCATATAAGTATCCAAATTGATTTTGTTTGTTCAGAAACATTTCTAATTAAATGGTTAACACGTAAAAAGGAGGTTTTTTTTACAGATTTTATTGTATCTATACTGATACAATTTTATTGACTGAACTATATTGGTGACGTTGAGTTAACGGAATAAAGGCCTTAAAGTTCTACTTAAATTCATTTAAGGATATATTGATAACAAATGTCTTGGTTAGTTTATTTTATAATTTCCAAACCCTTATTTTATTTTTAATCCTCTCCGTCTACACTCATGTGGAATAGGGATTAGGGAGGTGTAACACTAGAGTAAATGTACCTGCATTTACGTAGAGCAAGAGCAGGAAACCATGTAGGAAAAATCACCCTCAGAACATTTAGCCGGAATATGAAACCCGATCTCCCAGTACCAGCACATCAGTCCAACACGGGAGTGTAGGCATTAGACTGTGTGATCTTCGCAAACCCTTATTTATATTATTATTATTATTATTATTATTATTATTAGCACCCCATCTTACTACCCGTTCTGGTTATACGTACTTACGCTAATTTGTAATGGTAGGGTGATTGTGAGATGAAATGGAAGACCTACAATTTAACGTGGGATCTGAACCACGGTGGAGGCCTGACATTCCACGCATTCACAAGTTGTGATTAATACACGTCTTTTCAGAAGTGGAGGAAGGGTTTGTAAATCAGATAAATCTGTGCCGGGACCGAGGATTGAACCCTGGACCCTAGCACAGATGTCTGAAACCTTACCCCGAGACCACCAGGTCGCCCCCTTATTTATAAAAAGAAAAATATAAATATCGAAAGGTTAAAATATTTTAAATTGTGTTTGTTCCCGATTCGGCTAAAACAAAGACAACATGCGAGGCTGTTTGTTAGTTTGAGGGTGACGTGCGTGTTGGAGACGGGGGTTTAACGGTGTGTTTTTGCGGTTTTTATATAAAAACAACCAATTTAACATTATTTTTTGGCGAAAAAATGCTCTTGTAGAAACACAGAGTTTAACTTTCTTCACATGGTGATATCATAAGTTGTTGCATATCTAGCATAATCATGGCGGCTTTAGTTGAAAAACTTTTTAAATGAGAAAAAATCTGTCATTAAATTCTAGGACATCCTTGACAGATATTTATGAACCGTTGGTGTGACCATGTGAATAGAATTAAAGTCTATGTTGCTATTGGAGAGATATTTTATTTAACATTTTAGAAATGATTCTAAATACATTTTTAAGTAAGGAACGTTACAATGCAAATATAATAAGACTTTAAACTGATGTGTGTGTATGTGTGTGGTGCATATTATAAACCATTACCAATAACTGCCATTTTTTATGACAGTTTACTTCATATGTAATATTTATGTGTACCATTGTTATTGTATGTGACATACCTTATTGTTAAACTACAATTTTAAAGTGTCCCAATAAGAAAATACTTTTTTTTCTAAATCTATCATTTGTTGTTAAATTCAAATTTTACCTATTAAATGTTCAACATCAATGTATATATATATATATATATATATATTTAAGGTTGTTTTTATTTAACATTCAAAATCTTCAATTCTAAAATATGCCAACGCCATCCAATCCATATTTATATATTTTTTTGAACATTTTATAAATTGTAAATTCATTTTAACACTATTTTAATTAGTTTTTTTACAATAAAAATTATTAACACATAAGTTTTAAAGTATTATTATCTTTGTAATATGACTTATTTTGTCTTAAAGAATGTTCCACGTTCCTTAAACTACCACCTTAATTTACTTTGAAATGTTTGACATCGGTGACGGGTATTATAGGATCTCGAGATTCCCTCTAGGGGCATGTAAACCCCTACCCCGCGCCCCTCCCACTCCTCCTAGTAAAGTGACCCCTGAGAGTAGCGTGACCTCGCTTATCATGGCTCTTATGACCCCCTATGGTCAGGAAATAATAACATACTGTAGTGCTACTGTGAACTACATTACTGATGGCAGAAAATCTCTACGAAATAAAAACTACAATATTTTGTTGGGTTTTTCAAAAAAAAATCCTTTGTCTAAAGCCAACAGTTGACTAATTTTGAAAGATAAAACACAAAATACCATACTTTGAATATAATTACATGTTATTGTAATTAAAATATATATATATTTTAAATCAAATAAAATTTCTCGATAAATACAACTTTTTATTATGTACACTACGATTTATTACCAGTTCAAGATATCCACATCCAATTATAATAGATGGGTAAGGGTGAAGGAGGAAGATTTATAAAGATAATACACCGACATTTTCGTGGAGCAAGATTAGAAAACTATTTAGCAAAAAAACACTCTCGTTACACCCAGCTGGTATTTAAACCCAGACCTTTAGGTCATCAACAAACCAGACCGGAAAACACTGTAACGAGTCATTATATTTTAACACGAGAGATTAAATGATGATTTATAAAAGTAAAATAAATTTACATTAATGGTTAAAAAATCAACTATATAACCTTTCAAACAAACGCGACTGTAGTTGATTTTTTAACCATTAATGTAAATGCATTTTACTTTTATAAATCATTGTTTAATCTCTCGTGTTAAAATATAATGACTCGTTACAGCGCTATCCGGTCTGGTTTGTCGATGACCTAGAGGTCTGGGGTTGAATACCATCTGGGTGTAAAGAGAGTGTTTTTATATAAATAGTTTTCTAATCTTGCTCCACGAAAATGTCGGTGTATTAGCTTTATAAATCTTCCTCCTCCATCCTTACCCATCTACTATGATTGGATGTGGATATCTTGAACTGGTAATAAAACGTGATGTACATAATAAAAAGTTGTATTTATTGAGCAATTTTATTTGATTTAAAGACTATACTTTGGATATTAATATTTCTATAAAACGTATTCAAGATATTTACGACTGTTATTAAATGTCTGAGTACTTGAAAAACAGCCTTTTAGTAAAAACTAAAGTTTTAAATAATTTCCGCTATGACATTTTTTTTTGTAGAAAGTTACTACCCATTTCGGGAAAACAATTTACTAATGTAACCTTTGACCCTTACCTCATATAATAAAACGAGTAAAATAAAAAGCTAGTCCAATCCACGAAATTGTATGTCCCGCTTTAAAAATTCACCCCTTTAAAAAAAAAATCTTCCGCCTCCATGCTTCTGTCTGAGGATGTAAAGTAGATTTTTTTTTTACTCTGTACTACCTAACAGTGGTAACCCTGCACGCGTAACCCTGTGGGAAATTTACCATGGTTCTTTATAACAATCGTAATTTTACACCTAGCAAGGTGATATAAAGGGAAGGTAAAGCACATTCAATGCGCGAGTGCTGGGTTTTAGAATGTACACATATAAATGGTTCATTTGCCATTTCCTTCCATGTTGATAGAGACATGAAGGGTAAGTCATAACGTTGTTTACTATTTTGGTTACTTTATTGCGGCGAAACAATAAATGCTTCGTATTTGTAATTAATACTAAAGTAGCACGCTTGGTAGCGCTTCTGTTTACATTTCTAAGGGTGCCGGGTTAGTTCCTACGTCAGGTGCCTTTAACTGAGATACGATATTAATTAATTAATATTAATATTTAGCACCGCGTCTTACTACCCGTTCGGGTTATACGCGAGATACGATATGGATATTTAGATTGAGTGTTCTGCGATAAATAAATTTAGGTGGTAAGTCATATGCAAATTATGGTACTAAGTTGAAAAAAAAAATTAACGTGAATTATATTATGATTACTTTCAGAATAAGAGTTATCATTGATTTAATTTAAAAAGGTGTGGGATGGTTTTTAATAAAAGTAAGTGCATCCTTATTAGGGTGAAAATATAATGAGAGAACAGGTGATTCATCGCATGTATAAATAAAGCGTACGGCAAACTTTCTCAATATTTTAGTAAATTATAGCTTGGAACAAAATTTTCAAAAATATGTTTTAGTAAATTAACCTTAAGAAAGTTTTTCTTAGAAAATCAAGAATATCTTTTCGTTATCACAATTTAAACTCTATTTTATAAATTTTAAGCAAAATTTTACACACCAGAAAAATAATCAAATTTTCAAAAATCAATTAATGTAAGTTATTTTCTTCAAATTATTTATAATCATAAAAACGTAAAAATAAATTATTATTTATCATGGAAACTAATTTCAAAATACTCATTTTGAAGTGAATTTAAAGGAATGTTTTAAAAATATTTTGACATTTTTTAAAGTTGTCAAAAGCTAACCATTCTTAAATTAATTTATTTTTGAAAACTAAAAATATGACATTATTTATCATATAAAATAGTATCACATAGCAAATTTAGAGAAAATTGTTAAAGCTATTTTTAAAATAATACAAATTTCTCAAAAATCAGTCATCAGTAAACTACCATAAAATGATAGGTTTAAGAAAATCAATTATATAAAAACTGTATGTTTAAAAACTTACCAGATGGTAAGTTTGAACCAAACAATAAGAGCCATTTTTAAAATACTTTAAATTTACATCAAAATCTGTCATCAGTAAAATAACCTTGCGCGAAATTCCCCCAAAAAGACGAGTATGCAGCTTTATTTGTATTGTGAAATACTCCCCAGATAAACATCATAAATCATTAGAGCAATTTTTAAAATATTTGGAACTAAAAAAAATCACTCATCAGTAGATTGTCCTTAATATAAGAGCTAGTATCAAAATTTTAAAGAAATGGCCTTTAACATCTAAATATCACGTTTGAATAGAATCTAGAAAACCTTTTCAGACAGATATCTATACAAATATGGGGACGGACAAGCGTGTAAAATCCCACTTTTTTTTAGTTCAAACCCAATAAAACGTAACGATTCATCATGCTCTTGAAACCGAAAATGTTCACGGTTACAATACTTTCTCCTGATATAAGAAAGTAAACATAATCTCTCTGAATTGGACCTCAACCTCTTTATCTCCAGCAATCCAGTCTCGCGGGCTTGAAGTTTTAAACTATATGGCCATTAGTATAGTTACTATTGTTATTATTATAACAAAATAACTTTTATTTGTGAATATAACGATTCTTTTTGGGGGATTTTGTAAAGATTTTATCATTTAATATTGGAAATATTTTGATTTATATATACTTAGAAATAATTTATTTTCTGTATAAGATATTTATGACTGTAGAGCGTATGATAATAATTTATAAATTTAAACACTCATAATAAAAATAATAATAGCTATAGACATCATTAGTGCTTCTGCTGACCTGGTGGTCTAGGGTTAAAGTGTCAAGACTTCTGTGCTGGAGGTCCGGTGCTAAATCCTCGGTCTCGGTACAGATTTGTCTGATTGCCAAACCCTTCCTTCACCTCTGACAAGACGTGTATTAATCACAACTTGTGAATGTGTGGAATGCCAGGCCTCCACCGTGGTTCGGATCACACGTTAAACTGTAGGTCCTTCATTTCATCTCACAATCACCCTACCATTACACATTAACGTAAGTGCGTATAACCCAAACGGGTAGTAAGACGCGGTGCTAATAATAATTATTATTATTGCTCCTATCTTTATTTATACCTACCCAAACACTAATATTTGTTTGTATATCCTATATCTTACTACCCACCCGGGCATTCATACATTTACTATAATCGAGTATGAGTAAGGTAGAATTTATAGGAAATGGATTTGAATTTTTGTGGAAGCAGGGCGGGAAACTATTTAGGAACGACTAACCTCAGTAAACCTGTCCTGGAGTCGAATATCAATCTTCCCTCATCAAAATATCCAGTCTAGCAAGAGAGTATCACCTCAAAACATGCTACTACATGTACGAATCTCTAATAATACTTAATTACATCCACATATTATTATAATTTATTTATTTTATTCTTACTGCGTTTCACTGCCCGTTCAGGCTACACGCATATATAAATGAACGTTTACATTAACATGGTAGGGAGAGGAAAGTAGAATTTAGAGAGAATATACCATCATTTGCGTGGAGGGAGAGTGGGAAACAGTTAAAAAAGAAACACCCTCGGTACATTTGAGTGGGATTTGAGCCCCAATCCCATCACCAGGTGATTCAAACTAATGTGAGAATGATTTGGGTCATATTACAATTAACTACTGTGTTTTAATTTGGAAGAGGTTTATCTAACAGCTAGAAAAACTACTAGACCTACTTTCACGTATTCAAACGTTAGCTCAGGTTATCTGCAACTGTCATTTTTTGGTAGATATTATTAATACCCATAAAATACTAATAATAAAAAGCCGCTTCGGTGGCGTAGTTGGCTAACGCGCTTGTCGTGTTGAGCTCGACTGCTGAGGACGGGGAGATCGAGGTTCGAATCTCGGTCGGGTGAACTGGGGGTGGTTTTTCCTAAATGGTTTTCCACTCTCCCTCCACGCAAGTGCGGGTTCACTTCCTCTTATTCAATCTTCCCAATTCCTAATCCATTAGAGTAATTAGTACTTAAAGCGTATAATCCGAACGGGTAGTAATACGCGGTGCTAAATATTATTATTATTATTACTAATAATAAAGTAACATTGTATTATTGCAGACTTAAACAAATGACTGCAGGTGAGTTGCAACCACACGAGTTGTCTACCTCTAAAGAGACAGTGGAATTGCAGCCCAACAGTTTTAGAGCCACATACCAATTGCGGCTCTTGACCTAACATAACCTAACCTAACCTAACAAACCTTCAGATTTGACAAAAAAAATTGAACGACAAGAACTGAGGAAGTTTGGATGTTAAGAGGTATGTCAACATGAGAAGATGATACAGTGTGATAGAAAGCACACTGATAATTAGGTGGACGCAACTCATAACTCTCTCTCTCTCTCTCAAGTGAATGGACCGCAATTCGTACGTGTCTCTCAAAAAGCCTGACCGCAACTCGTGCACAGCTTCAAGATTAGGCCGCGACTCATCTAAATATATTTAAAAAAAACTAAATGGCTCTTTCTATTCAACTTCTACTTTAAGTTATATTGTGTCCCTACTTACATTAGTTAATATGAACAAGCTACATATTCAATTATCTTATTCCACTGTACAACAAGATTATTGACCGACTATCATCAGATAGCTCTAACTCAAGCGAAAAGGATGTAAAGGATGAACATAAAATACTCTAACAGTATTTGTCTGGAGGTAGGATATACAATTACATTATTATTCACCTCTCTCCTTTCCCCCGTTTCGGTTCTATTTGTGCTGGTTTGTACATTTTTTCTCTTTCTCTTTATTTTTTTAAAACCACATCATTTTATTAATTTATTATGAAATTGTGTAAATACAATGGCAAATTAATAAAAACAAAATATTAACATTTTAAATCGTTTGTTTAGAATTCAAAGTTTAAACTTTCTTAGCTCCCTTGATATTTTCCCACAGACATAATTATAGTATGTATTGATTGTAATCCAAACAGGCGTTAGCTTAGACAGCTAAAATGTTAAGGGCTGCACAAACAATAGGCAATGCTATGCTCAGTGATCTTATATAAGTTGATCTCTGATCAGTTTCTCAAACCTAATGTGCAGTTGTATAATTAACAATTATACAGGTGACATGGTGGTCTAGGGGTAAGGTGTCAGACTTCTGTGCGGGCGGCCGGGGTTCAATCCTCGGTCCCGGCATACATTTGTCTGATTACCAAACCCCTCCTTCACCTCTGACAAGACATCTTGTGAATGTGGGGAGTGCCAGGCCTCCACCGTGGTTCGGATTCCACGCTAAACTGTAGGTCCTCCATTTCATCTCACAATCACCCTACCATTACACATTAGCGTAAGTGCGTAAAACCCGAACGGGTAGTAAGACGCGGTGCTAATAATAATAATAATTAACAATTAGACGTTGACTGTCGATCAAATCTCTTGTTATTATAACCAGACAATTCTCTCCTATAAATGATTGAATCTCCTATTATCATGTTGAGAGAAAACAAGGCCTATTAGTTTTAATAACTTATTTACTGTGGTTTTTAAATACTTATTGATTGTAATAAATCTAATAATATAATAGTAGAAAAATATTAAATAGAGCACAAATAAAAGTAAAAACACTAGCACATATTAATACACACTTCATTATCTCGATGCTATTAAAGCATCTTCCTGCCACACTGTCAAAGTGTTAAAATCATTCAACAGGACACACTGCAATATGTCGTCCCAGTTAAGAAGATGGGAACTGGCACATCAATGGTTCAATAAGTCTAGAAAATCACCCGACCTAAATATTCGTTAATTTCAACCCAAAGGATCCACCTACCATTCACAGAGTAATAGAGGAACCTTCAGAGAGTTTTCACTCCACCAGAGAAGAATTCATCCTTCCCAATCAAGTTGGAATCACTGAAAACAACATCCTGTTCAGTTTTATTACCACTATTTCCTGAGGATGTTATAATAGCATCGACATATTAGTGTGCGTGTAGATATGTTCTGGTGTATTTTACTTTTAGTTGTGCCCTATTATTTTTCTTCTATTGTACCATTTTATTGCAATTTTTTTTTCTCAGTGAACTTTATTTCATACATAATATAAATCCTCATTAAATTATTAACAAAAGCAAAGTGTTTGTTTTCCATTTATTTTGATCGTGACTTATTTTATGAATGAATTTAGTTTATTTCACAATCATCTTTTTCAAATACTGTGATTTTTTCAGTGTTGCCATGTCTGTTTTACTTGATTTTAGATCAAATCTATAGTCGGGGGATCGGATATTTTGATTCAGAATAACTTTATTGCAACCCAAATGTATCTTGATCTAGGACCAAGCTGATTATCAATCCGGTTATTGAAGAATCATTATGATATTTGTGCAAACGCCTCTTAGAGTTTCAGAGTATCATACCTAACTTACTGATATTATTTATGCACTTGTAATATTCCTGTCCTCAAGTAGACGCTTCCTAGCGAGGTTCGAACCAAATATTCAACGTTTTGAAGGAGCAGCGGTTTTAGTGTTACCAGCCACGGGAGTGTTTTGCTTTATACACACCTTTTATCCTTAAATTGTTTAATGCAGATTCAATTACACTATTTATACAACATTGGCACAATTCTCTCGCATGCTCAAAACTCGCAAACCACTTATCCTCCTGCATATTAAGGCAGTCTACACCTGCCTTCATAAAAGATTCACTAGGACTTCATCTCGACGTTCCCTGTCTCTCCTTCTTCATCCGCTTTTCTACCGAAACTTCACTTCGGGTCTCCTTTTCCTTTCCCACTGCAGTAATTTTCCAGAGCGCACTTTCCAGTCGCCTTCTTGATAACTTAATAAAGCCATCTCTCTATTAGACCGTCTCCCCCTCCCCCTGCCACCCCACCGTCCGAGAACACTTGTGAGGTTCGCTCCCGAGGGAGTGAGGGATTGTGGGAGGAGGAGGGGTTGACACCACACTCGGCCTAAATGGTCTCCAACCCACATCCCTATCATGTTCTTCCCCGTCGTTCAACCGACGGACCAACTGGAAACTTTTGAACAAGTTTACAAAAGCTTTGCGGTTCCTTCCTCGCGGTGTCATATATATATATATATATAGCTATCCAATCACTTAATCGCTGGTCGCGGCCGTGGGAAAAACTGAACTGAGGGTCTATAGAATTTCATTATTTACTTTAATTTAATGGGTTTTGATTTTATGAAAACTCTGAAGGTCGAACAAATCAGGGCTAGTAGCGTCACGCTCAACTGACGTAGGGTCACTACACCGGGAGATTGTATTTCCGATCAGTTGATTTTCAACGTGTGATTATAACTTTGGTTTGTCCATCCACCCTCCACGATTATGAGTATGCATTTTTTACAAGCTATTTTGATTATCCTTTTATTTTTGTAGTGGCGTAACTGGAAAACTTATATGAGGGACTTTAGAATGGGACTAGTTCCAACCTTGTATTTTAGAGAAAATTATCATTTTTATATAGTTATACTTTACTCCATATATAAACTTCAGATATAAAAATGTTCTTTATGTTCTTTTAGTATATGTATTTTAATAATTCTCCCACACATTACGGCAATAATTTCAAATACGACCAAAAAAACTGTTTTTATTTTTAAATACCGACAAAACCCCTAAACCCTCAATTATTTTGATTAAGTCACTGACATATTAAGTCGTTAATAGCCTTTTGCATTAAACTTATAACTAAGATAAGTTTCATTATTGTGCTATTGGCTGCACTGACAATTATTTCAATCACACAATCCCCCCGATTTTATATTCCATACTTTCTTCAGCTAACTCACCGTTTTAATTCTGTTTCCTTAAATTATATGGATTTTTCAGTGCTTGCAAACATTTATTACTCGCATATTAGGATGCTGAAAAAATAGATAAATGAACATATTAGAGCAAAACTAAACTTATTTAGACTCCAATCGATAAAAATAATTATAAACATAAACTAGTCAGATAACTATAAATATAACCGTTTATTATAAGTCAATAAAAGAATGTATAATAGCCAAACATGACCAATTATCCCTAAATATATTTCACAACGTTCAAAGCTGGCATAATATGCAGAAAAATGACAGCTGCATGACACATAGATCAGGGCATGAGTAATTAAGATATATCTAATAACTATTTAAAGGTTATATCTTACTAAAAGTTAGCCTAGTAATACATTCTTTAAAGTATACTGATTCCTAGAACACAATTATAGCCCTTATAATGAGACATACTAGCTCAGACACAAAAATAAAAATAATTTACTAGCCCACTGGGTTTGAACCAAAGCTCACCCAGTCTAACAATGAATCGTCGCCCATCTTCGGCGTCCTACCGGGCCAATATTTGATAGACTTCTCACAATAGTAGCTTTAATTGTTGCCTAACTAACTCTTGTGTTAATTTGAGCATTTAAAATGTTATTGGATGTTGGAGGTATATCCCAAAATTACTCCAGGTTAAACACGATAGTCAAATCTCGGATCTTTAACTTACTACCTATTTAAGTTTAACACACCTAATGGTGACCTGGCCGTCTAGGGGTAAGGTGTCAGACTTCTATGCTGGCGGCCGGGGTTCAATCCTTGGTCCCGGCAAAGATTTATCTGATTACCAAACCCTTCCTTCACCTCTGACAAGACATCTTGTGAATTCGGGGAATGACAGGCCTCCACCGTGGTTCGGATTCCACGTTAAACTGTAGGTCCTCCATTTCATCTCGCAATCACCCTACCATTACACATTAGCGTATGTGCGTATAACCCGGACGGGTAATAAGACGCGGTGCTAATAATAATAATAACACACCTAATCTCACATTTATACAGTTTGATTTTTCACTAGGAATTGAACCCAGTACCGTTAAAGTATTAGTAAGACGCATCAGCGTCTTAGATAAGGTGTTAGTTTCCCTATAAACGAGATTTAACAACGAAAAGATCAGTAATCATTTGCACTTCTACTGGAAAGTTTGCTATTACCATTTTGTTTTTATATTAAGGCCTTCCTAAAATGACTGCGAAAATGCTAAATTAGTTAAGCTTTTAGAGCTCCTCCCTCTCGCCCCCCTCCAAACCCCCTTACACATCCAGTAGTGAAGTAGACAAATAAGAGGATTTGTCAGCGTAAGCATGTACAACAAGCTAGCCGCAAGGAAACTTTCGGCTTAAGCTCCCGAACTGATTCCAGCCAGTCTTGCCGGATTAGGCGGGCTGTGGCAAAGCTACATACTGTACTTTCCCCTCCGATCCAACATAGACTCTTCCACCCACACACAAATAAAACACGGGCGTCAAACACGTAGGAGCTATCAACCTACCAACACCCTCACTGCTTATTTTAAATTGGATTTCTTATTGGACACTTTTAAAGTCAAGGTTATTATCAGCTGAAATACCGGATATAATTGTCTGATACATCAACTGCATTACGTTAAAATTAGTATAACTAGTATGTTTAGTCCAATTATATTTCGCAAAGTAATTTTTGGGGATAAAATGGTTTTATATATATATATATTATTATTATTATTATTATTATTATTATTATTATTAGTACCGCGTCTTATTACCCGTTCGGGTTATACGCACTTACGCTAATGTGTAATGGCAGGGTGATTGTGAGATGAAATGGAGGACCTACAGTTTAACGTGGAATCCGAACCACGGTGGAGGCCGGGCATTCCTCACATTCACAAGATGTCTTGTCAGAGGTGAAGGAAGGGTTTGGTAATCAGATACATCTTTGCCGGGACCTAGGATTGAACCCCGGCCGCCAGCATAGAAGTCTGACACCTTACCCCTAGACCGCCAGGCCACCCTATATATAATAAAATGGTTTTATTATATATATATATATATATGTGTTATTAATATGATCAATTTCAAAGCTTTTCATCAACTTTTTCTAATGAATGGGAGGATAGGAGAATAAATGATAGTAGATGCACCTGCATTAGCTGGTATAGGTGAAGGGGAAAACTGCAATTATAAAGCACGCGTGTAAAACTATTTCTGGTGTACCCGTCTGATATTATTTGAAACTCAACCTTAATATCACCTACCATTCAATCAATTGCGAGCTTGACTCCATCAACTGTGTGACCATTGATGCGTTTATAAAAAAGGGGGGTGGGGTGTTACCATGCGGGGGAAAACCTTACGAATAATCTGTGAAAGGGATAGGCTAAGCCGTTGTAAGCATTTGCTTATGAAAATGTTAAAACTCCCTGTGCTTGCCGATACATTTGACAAAAACTACTTTTAAGTGTTTTTATATTGTAGCTAATTTAAATAACTTTCAATTCAACATCCCTGTTCATGCTATTAATATAAGTTATTGAAATTATCTTCGCAGCTCATTTAACAAACCTGCAATATATATTTTTATTAAATTACTATAAAATGTTTAGATCCATTTATAAAAATAATAAAACTTTTCTTTTTTGCATTAAAATGAAAATATTTATATTATACTTAATCATTATCTAATATCTCTAACTTTTACAACAATAATACATTTAAGGATGTTTAAAAAAAGGCTTTTATGTAATGATATCGGATTCATTATTCTCTGAGCTAAATACTTTGTTGTGAGCCACAAGATGACTTTATCTATCTATATAATTGGACTATATCTTTCCTTGTTAAATAATTTGTTAAAATAATACTATTAATAATACCCGCAGCGGTGATCGAATAGTCTAAAGGGTTAGAATTTCACCGAGCTTGGTCCCTCTCAACTGAAAACTGAGTGTAATCACACTGGCAGGATTATTGAGGGTGGTTTTCAATTCGTCTAGCTCTGGTTTTCCCGATTCCTCTCCAGGCTGATTCAGGTTAATTTACTTTAAACTGCCTTATTTAGCCTTACCTCTCAAATTTAGTCATTAATATTCATATCGGTGAGTATTCGGAATAAAATTAATGGGTGTCTTCTCTGTTTTGTCATTGACGAGGAGGTTGGGATTATAATCCTAATCGGGTGTAATGAGGTTCCCCCTCCCCCCTGAATTACTTCCCACTCTATTTTCACGCCAATGCGTAGTATCTTTCTTTTAAATTTTATCTTCCTAAGCTCTTCATTATTAGCCTAATTAAAATGAGTTTATTACCCGTTAGGGTAGTAAAACATGGAAGGTTGCGAGGGTGTGTGGGAAGTCGTTAATGGCCCTTGTGTTGGACTTACTACCATTAGCAAAAATAGTAATGGATGCGGAAGTATTTTAGGCAGACCCGCAGAGCAGTCATGGTGCAATAGAAGACTAGGTAATAAGGCGATTTTTAAGTAATCAATACTATGGTATGGTATGGTAAGAAATTTAGGGTGTTCGAAAACAAGGTGTTCAGGAAGATATTTGGTCCAAAAAGGAATTAAGAGTTTGGGGAGTGGAATAAGTTACATAATGATGAGATACATACTCTTTACCCCTCACCAGACATTGTTAGGATAACCAAATCTTGCAGATTAAGGTGTGCGGGATATGCAGCGTGAACGAAAGAATCTAGGACCGTGTTCATGGTCTTGATTGGCAAACCCAATAGGAAGAGACCATCGAGAAGATGTAGACTCAGATGGGGAATAACATCAGAAATTTAGAATGGACCTCAAAGAGATAAGAGTGATGAGATGGACTGGATAGAACTAGCTCAAGATAGAGATAGGGTGTAGTGAGGTGGACTGGATAAAACTAGCTCAAGATTGAGATGAGGTGTAGTGAGGTGGACTGGATAGAACTAGCTCAAAATAGGATAGGGTTTAATGAGGTGGACTGGATAGAACTAGCTTAAAATATACGGGTAGTGTGTAATGAGGTGGACTGGATAGAACTAGCTTAAAATAGAGATAAGTGGCGTACTTTTGTAAGTGAGGCAGTTAACTTTCGAATTAATTGTGCCATAGAGTGAGTGGGTGTGGTATTCTTTAAACTCTAGACTCTAAATGTGTTTACTACTATATAAACTTATTCCTGATAATTTCTTATGATCAAATTTAAACGTGGGCTTTAGACAATATTAACAGTTACTTTTGCCTTTTTCTAGAGTCTGGATACATTGTTGTGCGCTAGCCCAAACATCGTGGTGTGACATATATGTTCAATTTCTATCAACGCATATTTAAAAAATTAATCTGTTTTATTAGAATCGATTTCCAAACATTATCAAATGAAAAATATATTTATCGAAAGACTGATATAAAAATTCTTTACTTTGTACGTTGCTTTGGGGAAGTGTGTTCTGGTAAACATAATTAGAACATAAATAGTTTGGTTTTTTTAAATGCAACTCTAAAGTTTTCCACTCTCCCTCCACGCAAATGCGGGTTCACTTCCTCTAATTCAACCTTCACAATTCCTAACCCATTAGCGTAATTAGTACTTAAAGCGTATAACCCGAACGGGTAGTAAGGCGTGGTGCTAAATAATAATAATAATAATAATAATAATAATAATAATACAGGTAAACAATTTGTCCTTTTTTTAAAATTTATTAAAAATAAATCACAACAAGTATTTACGAAAATCCAGTCATTTAGATGCTCACAATGTTAAATCAAATTATACACTAATATAAAACAAATTAACATATTATGTCCAGGACTATGACATACAGTGAAATTTTAACTAGAAAAATTGAAATTGCTTTCAAAGTTAATCATCATACAAAAAATTGTGTTATAAACAACGCGTAGGTAACATATAAATAATTAAATGACATTTCTTTAGCTGAGGTTGGCAGGATTTTATCTTGACATTTATTTGCTGGAAAAAAATAAACAATTAATTTAGAATTTAAATTTACTGGAACACTTAAAGTTGAAATACCATACGCCAATGACATTCAGAATTATTAATAAATAATCTGAAGATAAGTTTATCCTACCTTCAGTCTAAAACCTTTTCAGAGAAGTTTTAGCAAAAAATAAAATGTATATTTACAAATAAAATAATAATAATATTAATAATGAGAAAATATGAAATGGTACTTGCATGCTGACTAGAAGTTATAGAATTAATCTCCTTACTATATTTTAAGGGGAAATACAAAACATAATATAATAACGCATTATTTTTAATATGAAATATTTAAGCTAAAACACCATAGAATAATTTTTAATGCCAAGTGGAGTTTTATTAAGACCGTGCTTGTATTCTACCAATATAACTCACAATTAATTATTTTTATTCAAATCTTTGATGTAATTTTCTATAGATTCCTCTTCATTAAATGTATATAGTAAAATTTTCCTTTTTAAAAAAAAACACTAGTGGTATCTAGTGTTTAACAGTATTTTCTTTGATTTTATCACCACGCTTGGATTAAACGCTTATGAACTGCTAATTATTTTAGGGGATTAAGAAGGTTACATTTATAGCAGGTGTACCCGCATTTGTGTTGAGGGAGAGTGGAAAACCTTTCTGTTAAAAAAAACCTCAATAAACCCCGAGATTCAAACCTCGATCTCTCCGTCACCGGCAAACTAGTCTATTGCGAGAGTAGCGCTTTAGACCATGGAGCTACCGAAGTGGGTTTAGTGCATAGCAGTTCTGACTGTTATCTAGGAGACAAATATTCAATACCAACCCATTGATAAATCTTTTAAGACGATGATAGTCGACACTGGAACAATAATGTACGAATAAATTAGCATCTTCAGTAAAAGGTTATTAGTTACTTGTTTGTTTTTTAAAGAAAAGACCCACTGCTTCCTAGTACCCACTCGGGCTATGTTAATCTGCTCAACAGCAGAGAGTTTGAATGCTTTTGATTTTATTGAGCGATAAAAATCCGTAGCACAACTTCCTTCGGAGGTGAAGTAAAGCCCTCCATCCCAAGTCGATTGTGGCATGTTAAAAGAACCCTGGAAGGTACGTTAAAATACCTTTCCCGGAAAAAATTGGTCGAACCTTTCGCTCTCGCTTATAGAAATTATCGTGTGTGGATATAATCAGTAGGTTTATAAAGTGTACGTTAAATATCTAAAACAATAAAAGTTAAAAATACCCTTTCAAGCATACGAGTGTTTTTATTTCTCCGTATTTCAATCCTCGTCTGGGCTACATGTGCTTTGTCACACTAATAGGGTAGGTCTATGGACAATAGAATCGAGAGGAAGTGTTCCGGCATTTGCTTAGAGGAAAGGGGAGAAAGTATTTAGGAAAAACCACCCAAGTACAACCGGCCGTTATTAAAACCCCGAATTCCCCACCACCAAAAAATGATATTAGATGAACATAAGATTATCTACCCGTGACCACTATTACGAGATTTATTTATTATTATTATTAGCACCGCGTCTTACTACCCGTTCGGGTTATACACACTTACGCTAATGTGTAATGGTAGGGTGATTGTGAGATGAAATGGAGGACCTACAGTTTAACGTGGAATCCGAACCACGGTGGAGGCCTAGCATTCCCCACATTCACAAGATGTCTTGTCAGAGGTGAAGGAAGGGTTTGGTAATCAGATAAATCTGTGCCGGGACCGAGGATTGAACCCCGGCCGCCAGCACAGAAATCTGACACCTTACCCCTAGACCACCAGGTCACCCAGTAACCTACTATTTTGTGGCATGCTTAAGAATCTTAAGAGTAACTGTATCGGTATTCGCATAGTGATCCGAGAAGTCACCCTCAAAATTAACAGGACTGCCGATAACGGGGATATTGGGGTTGGAGCTCTGTCGTACTGAGGGGTGGTTTTCCCTAAATAGTTTCCCACTCTCTTTCACCACACAAATGTAGGTACACTTAACTTAAATTCAACCTTCCTCATCCTTAACACATTAGCATAATTAGTATACGTATGTATGCTCCGAATAAATAATGAAACGCGATGACACGCATACAAAAAGTTATTCGCTTGGAAGGATAAAAGAAAACCACCAAAATGGATCTAGCTTCAGTGTCACTCACACTACCAATGCTAATGTAAGTTTATTCTCTGGTAGGTCGAGTGATTCAAGTGTAGATGGTTAACTCTACCTTAAATATTTGAATCTCTTCTTTGAAAGAACATGCCCTATTCAACAAGTATAAGTGGTCGTTATATTATATACCTGGAATTCCCTAGGTAGCTTCAGACTACACATTATGAGAGCTAACATGGAAGTAAAGTTCTATTACCCAGGCAATGTAGTCTCAGTAACATACTATTATAATTGGTTGAACGAGAGCAGGTATTCTCCTTCATACGCAGGAATAGTCCTTCGTAGTCTATGTAACGGTAGAGTCTGTTAATGATGGGTTTTTACCTGAATGACAGTTCAAAAAATCATAATATGTTTAGATTTTTGGGTTGCCAACACTTGTAAAGATTCACTGTTATGTTAAGCTATGTAAGTTATGTAAAGCTATTTAATTACCTGTTATATTTTACATTCAAAATAACGTACACTTAAGTTTTTTCAAACTATTATATTACTTCTAATGATTTATTTTTATCCAACTAGAAACAATATTTTAAGCATAATTAAAAGTACTTATTCTTTGTTTTGGAATGTTAATGGCTGTGTGTAATATAGTGCAGCAATACCGTTTAATAAAAACATCGTATTTACTTGGGAAAGTGCGTATAAACCGAGCGGGTAGCAAGCCGCGGTGCTAATAGTATCAATACTTGGAAAAGAGAAAAATACCTGTTATTTTTTGTATATATAATAAACTATTTATCATTATTTTATCGTATTTAGAAATATTTAACTGAATAAAATATTTGTATCCACTGTGTGGGTGTATAATTGTAAAAATACTTGTTTCCGTCATGTTCAACCACATGGTTTAAATTCTTTGTTCGCCATTTTTAAACTATGTTCGTTAGACCTTTTGTGAAAGTGGTGTGAATTTTTTTTTAAGGTGGAATAAAACGATAAATAAGCTTTGTGTCCGACCTCAAATAAATATATAAATAATATTGGCCTAAATTATTGTGGCTAACTATCGCATTCATACATTACTATCTGTTTTCATTACAGTTATCCAAAGTGATAAATGTCAGCTGTTGGCGTAGTGATATATTAGGGATTATGTCTAGTAGCTTTTTGAGCTGTCATCCAAGTAAACTAAGGTCGCGAATGAATTATACGATACGTACACGCAACCACGTGATGCTTTGTTAACCAATAGGAAGATATAATATGTATTTCAATCAAATACATAGAACGAAGTATCTACAAACATCATTCTACATTTTAATCCGTTTCTTGAGACAGTACAAGAAATCCGTTATTTTGTAAGGAGTTTCCAAAATTACTATTGAATGTGAATGAAGGGCAAAAGAAAATACGATAATCGACGTGGAAACATATTTCTTTACTGTCATTGGTGGTTTAATTTTAGTGCGCTTGTTAAAGCCCATTTGCGTATTTACGAAATATCAATTCTTTAAAGACACAAAAAAATAGCTTTCTATTTCTAAGGCCATAATGGGCCACGGTATTTATGGGTTAAGACTCTGAGATATGCCAATTTGATAATGCGAGGCATTTTAATTGGGGCATTTAATGTGACCCTTTTAAACATACAGACGTAGACTTTAATAAAATCCTCAAATCAATAATTATATATATTTTATATATCATACTGATAGCGTGTTTTTACGCGTCGAATTATTACATATCACCGCATATCACGGTTGGGATATACGTACTGTACATATATAAAATATGGTAATAAATTAGGAATGAGGAAGGTAGAATTTTAGAGTAAATTTACATTCATTCGCTTTTAAAATGAATGGAAAGTCATCTAGTGAAAAACTCAGCACACCCATCTTGGATTCGAGCCCCAACCACCTCGTCACCAGACTTAATGGGCTTAACTTTTGGATCCTATTCCCACCAGTTTGGGTTGCAGTTAGCTATAATAAAGAGTTGTTAGTGAGAGGGGTTTCATTTAGAATAAATGTACTCGCATTTGCTTTGCGTTTCGTCGAAGAGTTGTAAATCATCCTGAATGTATTCGGTCGAGACTCTAACACCAACCTCCTTTTTACAGCCAGAAGAGACGAGCACAATGTCTGGTCTGAGTGCTCGTCGCATAGTAAGGACAATACGGGTCCGGAAAATGCATACTAGACTATTATATAGCTCTCTCAACCCTTACAGGGACGTACTAATGAGTCATGTGATAAGGGGAGAGTGGACCTTGACAAACATTAAAATATGTATTATTGTTTGTACTCTTTTATCATTTTTAGAAACTACTTTTTTCTTCCCTTTACAATCATGATGGAAATCCTAATCGAGGAGGGAGGGGAATTGGTTAAATTATTCAGGCACATACTAACACATTCTGTTGTAGAATACTGTTCTCTTTTTGTCCGAGCTTAAAAACTTGGTGTGATACCACACAATAATAATAAATTATACAAAACCTTTCGGTAGTAAACGTAAATATCACCATTTATTCTAGTCTTATAGCTATTTATAATGACAAAGGAAATTATAAGTTATATTATTTATGCCATTAAATATTGTTATTTTGTTTAGAATTTGTTTTATATATATTTATTTGTAAGTAAACGTTGGTATATTTAAGGTTCTCGGCACTAAAATGGTTTTAACACTTTTGATTTCCATTAATAGTGGGCCTTGTCTTTAACTAGTATTGTCAATTCATGGTAGCTTGGACTTTTTTCTGACAGCTGAAAATGTATTTTTGAAAAGTTCCATATTCATGAAATGCGTAAATAGGTCTTGTCACTTTGACAAGTTATATATATTGACTTGATCTGTCAATGTGACCTACATATTTGCGACGTGGATGAATTCTAAACTGGGAGTTATTTATAAACTTTCCATATGTCAATAAAAGGCATATTAAAGTGAACCAAATATATTTACACTCTACACCTCGTTTGGGAGGGGGTTCAAGAAATTGACCCGAATAAATTCAAAACAAAACAAAATTTCTTAAATATGTTTCAAGGTTTTTTGTTATGGTCAATCTGTAACAAAACATAGTTGTGTTTATCTCTTTGCTAATCCGTTTGGCAACGTTCTCTGATGAATTTATTTATAAAGGTTTTTGTGCAACTGGCACAACCTTCTGGGTTATCCACAAATATATCACGCTAATGATAGTTTTAAGACAGGTATAATTTATAAGAAATGTACCCACACTAGCTTTGAGAAAGATTGGATAACTATTGTATAAAATTCAGCCTCATTACACCCGGTTGAGATTCGAACTCTTACTTCATCACAAGCAAACCATGACAGACGTGTTTGAAGCCTTAGATTACGTGCCCATCTATTTGGGTATTTTTATCTATTACGTTCCCACAAATGATAGGAAAATAAATAGCTAATTGTAATAATATAATATAATAGCATTAATACTAGGTGCAAGAACTCTGCGTTGGCCGAGTTTAAAACAAACCACTACAGTATTAAAACCCGCATCGGTGGTTACATGGTCTAACGCACCAAGTTTATATTAGGGTAGGTTAGGATTGCCGGTAGAAGGATTTTTGGGACTCAAACTATGGTAGGGATTACTTATGGTGGTTTTCCTATTTGGTTTCCCACTCTCCTTCCACGCAAAAAGTGGGTGTATTACGTCTCAAATAGTTTTTGATCCCAACCCCATTAGAGTAATTATTATATATGCGTATAATCTGAACCGGTACTAAAAAATATTAGTGAACATTATTGGATACATTTTGAACCCCACAAACCAGTATTTACAGTAAAAGATTCAAGCCTTCAGGATCGAGATATATTCACACTCATGAGAACATTTTCAAGCTTCCTTTAATGCATATACCAAGTTTTAACTTTTAATAACCTGCCGTGGGTGACCTGGTGGTCTACGGGGTAAGGTGTTGGACTTCTGTGCTAGGGTCCGGGGTTTAATCCTCGGTTCCGGCACAGATTTATCTGTTTACCAAACCCTTCCTTTACCTCTGACAAAACGTGTATTAATCACAACTTGTTGAATGTGGGGAATGCCAGGCCTCCACCGTGGTTCGGATCCCACGTTAAACTGTAGGTCCTCCATTTCATCTCACAATCACCCTAAAATTACGCATTAGCATAAATGCGTATAACCCGAACGGGTAGTAAGACGCGGTGCTAATAATAATAATAATAATAATAACCTGCCTCGAGGGCCACGTGGTCTAACGCGTTACTCTCATGTTGGACCAAACTGTCGAAGACGGGGTGATCGGGGTTCAATCCCAGTCGGGTGCACTGAGAGTGTTTTTTTCCTAGATAGTTCTCAACTTTCCTTCCACGTGAATGTGGGTGCACTTTCTCTCAATTACACCCTTCTAATCCCGAAAACCATTAGTGTAATTAGTGCCTAGGCGTATAACTTGAACGGGTAGTAAGACGTGATGCTAAAAATACCTTTTGATAATTTCTTGTTTTAATGTCCATATTGGACGTTCGCTTTCCCCTTAATACATGTGCAAATTTTAATATATTCTTGTTTATTTGTCTTGGAGCTACCACAAAGTAAAGTCGTCAGGTTCGCAATATATGAGTATATCATATTAAAATAAATACCCAAGTTGTGATTCTGCCAGTATCCGTTAGTAATTATACAAAGTTTCAAAAGAATATGTCCCCTTGTTTTCGTAACAACGGTGATAAGTTAGGCTCACAATTCGTGGAAAAGCACAAAACAAGGTTAACCTAATTACATAGGCACATACCAAGTTTGTATTTGTATATCCATTGGTTATTTAATTACCCAAATCGGTGGTCAAGGTGTTTAATGCTTCAAGCTCTCATAAGATGCCCTAGCTTTTTTTTTAGAAAAAAAAAACTCTTAAAGATTTAAATAAGTGAATGTGTATAGCTAGAGATTTTTTCTTGGTGTATGGGTTTTAAGGGCCCCCCATACCCGTGGTAAAATAGTCTAGGGCATAGGCTTGCAATTTATGCTTTTAAAATACAAACACGATGTGTCTACTTAGAAGAATATGGTAATGTTTAAGTTTCCAAGTTACTTACGCTGTATGTCACGTAGATAAGTCCACTTGTCTCGAAACATTTGTATAAATCACAACAAATATGCCGGTGATGGACACATCCCAAGGTTTCCTTAAGTGCAGAAGCCTGTGTCAAGTTTAAATTTGATATTTCTCTTGGCATTAGAAATACCCGCGCCAGAGGTCACGCCGTATAAAGCGTAAGGAGTGTGATTAGTAAGAGTTGTGAAACTGCATGTTTGCAATCACCCACACTTACTATGTACTAGGGTGACCTGGCGGTCTAGGGGTAAGGTGTCAGACTTCTATGCTGGCGGCCGGGGTTCAATCCTCGGTCCCGGCACAGATTTATCTGATTACCAAACCCTTCCTTCACCTCTGACAAGATATGTATTAATCACAACTGGTGAATGTGAAGAATGTCAGGCCTCCACCGTGGTTCGGATCCCACGTTAAACTGTAGGTCCTCCATTTCATCTCTCAATCACCCTACATTACACATTAGCGTAAGTGCGCATAACCCGAACGGGTAGTAAAACGCGGTGCTAATAATAATAATAATATGTACTACTATTGAATATAGTATTAATTTTTTTGTCTAACTTGATCACCAAGAAGAATGATCAACTTCACATCTAAGGAGAAACTACAGGAGATATTTCAATAGTAACTTAAATCCAAATATAAATCTTAAGAACGTAGTAACAATAAGAACATTATACCATGGTTTTAACAAAATGTATACTACTTGGTATTTCTTGAATGGAGGGATAGTGGATTACTGCTCACAGAACTACTATTTTAAACGGTTTACTTGCAATATTTCAGTTATCTTAAACACGCATTGTATTCTTTTCACTAAACATCTTGAACTTGTTTGATTTAGGCCGACACCACTGCAAGGTTTCAATATAATTTAACTTCTTTTGAATCAAATTTGAGAAACAGTATGTCTCAAATACAATTACTCACGTGGTTTTGTCACAAACATAAATATGTTTTGGTCAAGAACATAACTTATTACTTTAACTAAACAATTGTATATCTGAAGACCGTTCGGGTTATACGCTTCAAGTACTAATTACTCTAAAGGATTAGGAATTGGGAAGGTTGAATTAGAGGTAAGTGAACCCACATTTGCGTGGAGGGAGAGTGGAAAACCATTTAGGAAAAACCACCCCCAGTTCACCCGACCGAAATTCGAACCTCAATATCCCCGTCCTCAGCAGTCGAGCTAAACACGACTCGCGCGTTAGCCAACTACGCCACCGAGGCGGGTAGTAAAAGAATAAATAAGGTGTTTGGTGAATTCATTGCTGATTTAAATTTAAATGTTTTTATTTAGTATCATACTTAAACCAACATGAGAAAGGGATACAAGAGGTCTGTGAGACATGTAAAACATTTTCAGGCCATTATGTATGAGTTGATGTTAATTATTTAACATAGAATAAACTATGTTTTTGTACGTGTGCCTATTTTTTTAACATAATGAACAAATTATATAGAAAAGCGTTTGATCTACTTTTATCGAGTATGTAACAAAGTTATTGGATTTATATTGATGTTTATATAAAATAATTTCAAATATGAAGCAAAGTATTTAATTGGTAATGTTAGTTCAGGTTTATGTTGTATACATTTTGATTAGTGAGTGTTAAATTAATCATGATGGGGTCCCCCCCAAATTAGAAAGTAGGGTACGTCCATGCATAAAGGATCAATCCCAAACTAAATGCAAGTGTAAGTGAGAAGTTGGCGCCACAGACCCCGGCCTAGTAGTTCCCCATGTCACGTGACCTCGATGTAACGAGCACCCACACCACCGTCCCCTATCAGATTACCCCCGAGGGAATGGCTTGAAACATCCACTTGGATGTGCCCATCCCGACTATCCGTCACCATCCGTCAACAACAACCACTGCATCCATTCTCAAACTCGTGGCGACTCACCTCTAGAGGCGACTGAAAAGTATCAGAGTAGATTCTAGTCCAGCATCGACATAAATCAACTGGGCTATTTCAGTTAAATTAAAAAAAAAAAACATTCAAATAGAAGTGTAGAATATTATTTAAGTTCGGATTTGTGGTTACGTGGATTAATTTCAGGCTTATTTATTCACGAATACTGCTGCCAGATATATCAGAGAATGAATTTTTTTTTTCTCGTATGGTATTACTGACCGGAAGGGACATGCCATCCAGTTTGGTAGCCTGAATGTAGACTATTAGTCGTTATGGTAGTACATATCGTTACCCAGGGTACACATATGGTTTTTTTTACGCGTAACCGCAATGAGATGAAATGATGATAGAGAATATGGAGGTGAGGGCCAATGGAAGTCCTAAACATAACTTAAATCTAATTTACCAACCTCTAGTGACCGTTGGGATAATTCCCCTTGAGAGAAAAATACCCACGATACAAGTTGGCAATCGAACACGGGGCCCCTAAGTTTGTAGCCAGGTGCACTGACCACTACCCCACGAGGCCATATAGTCCCAATATAGTCCTGGTAAACTATGGGTGGCGTTTTCTCTATTCCTCTTTCTTCTAGGTTCTACCTTTCTCATAACTACCCCGTTAATGTAATTAAATGCGCGTAGCCGTTAAGAATAGTAAGATTCAATGGGGTGGAAAACCCCATTTAGAATTCAAGTCTTTTGAAATAGTGGTTGTATAAGCGGTAATATACCACTCTCCAATCCGAGAGCTTGGCTCTCTGCCCTGCCCGTTCGCTTGTGGTATTTATGATTTTAAACAAAATGGATAAAAGTTGAGTATATTAAAAATGGACTATAGCCCATTTTTTATTTTTTTTTACAAATAACCATCTGGAATATCTTTTTTTTTCTAACAGAATTGTTTTACACCGGGTGATTCGAAACTTTATTTATAAATTTAATGGTGGATAAGGAATATTAAAAAAAATCTTTTTCGTTATATATATGGTGCTAGAAAGCGCTGTTTTGCGGAACATCAAATGTCTATTTTTCGGCCTCGTCATCCGTGACAAGAACCTAGTACGTGTATACTTCATTCACGGTAGGAGTTTACCTCTGAAAGGTCTTTTTTCCTACCAATATCCTACTATATAATAGATTTCTGGTAGGGAAAAAGGCCTTTCAGAGGTAAACTCCTACCGTGAACGAACTTTAAACATGGGGCATATCACGGATGGATGACATGCATCTAGCGTAGGAGTCTGGGGAATCTTTGAAACTTTACGGTAATAAATGCAGTAACGCTGTCAAGCACGCAGCGTTGTCCAAGAGCACCTTAGGGGGACGTCTGTGGACACACATTCATTAATGAAAAAGGTTTGTTTCAGGGTTCCCTATCTCCCATTAAAATTTGTACAGCGAGTTTTTAATTAACCTGTATAGTTTGATTTAAATAGGAAAAAAAGGCTTTTCAAAAAACTATTTGTAGTAAATATCGATATAAAACTCATCTTGTTCACTTAGCTTGGATAGTTTATAATAACGTTAAGTTTTTGATAGACAGTCTATTCTTTAACCAGTGTTTTACAAACATTTATAACCGTATATCCAGGGGTACGTGAAGGATTAAATATTTCTTATACGGGTCCAGGTTTCAATCCTCGGTCCAGGCACAAATTTATCTGATTGCCAAACCCTTTCTTCACCTCTGACAAGACGTGTATTAATCACAACTTGTGGATAGGGGAATACCAGGCCTCCACCGTGGTTTGGATCCCACGTTAAACTTTAGGTCCTCCATTTCATCTCACAATCACCCTACCACTACACATTAGCGTAAGTGCGTAAACCCGAACGGGTAGTAAGACGTGGTGTTAATAATAATTTAAAGACTTATATCATATTTTAGCGTGATGATGTGGAGGTTTAAAAATGTATATTTCTCTCTGTCACTTCTAGTTTAGCTAGCCACTAAGGATTTTATAAAATAAATTTGGAGATACATTTTGTATTTTAAAAGATAGTAGGTATATTTTATTTTTTTATGAAAAGCTAGAAGAGCTATGTAATGTACCTGAAAGAGATATGTGACTGGTGAAATTCTGAGAAACTCTGCGTTTGATCATAAAACTAGTTGTGCCAACAGTCGTATCAGTGAGGAATATTTTTTATTTGTGGCTTTGCACCAGATGAGGCATCTGCTATCTTGTGTTATTACATTTCAAATCTAAAACACTATTCATCTGATGAGATTTTTATCAATATTTATATATAAGAACGCTTATTTGACCGAAAATTCTAAAAATCCGTGTAGTAACCTAGTGTCTTCTCTGGGTTTACCTACTGGAATGATAAGAGGCATTTGAGGTACACGGAAAATCTGCGCTTCAAGGAGTGATTTGTTACTAAAAAAAATAGGAACCATGAATAAAATTAATGGAGGTGAAAGGCATAAGCATAAATATCACATAACTTATTCTCTACATTTCAAGTTTAATAATTATAAAAAAATAATAAAAAAAGTGAAATTAGCTCATTTTCAAAGATTTTCATGAGAAGCGCCATGGCTCTGAGATAAAAGTAAATGTTGAGAAACACATATATATATATATATATATATATATATGACTTTATTTGTTTGAGGAAGGCTCTCTCTCTCTCTCTATATATATATATATAGCTTTCTTCAAACAAATAAAGTCATATTTGCATCAGGGTCACGAAAGGAAATGTTAGGATAATGGCTTATTTTTTTAGTAGTTTTGAATCTGCCTATTTCATAATAAATACTGTAGTGTGCAGATACTACCCTTCAAAGAGGCGGTTCCCTTAAGGCTTTAGGCTCGCATGGTAGCCTACTTGGTCGTAGGAGATCTAGGATCTAATTAAAGACGGTTTCACTCGAAGGGATTTTTCACAATCTGTGATTTTTACTTTTTTTTCCCCAAGCTCATTTCCACTCACTAAACCTAAAATGCCCTCCTGATTCCTGTGTTAGAAACCCTCGTATATAAAATAAATGGCATATAACATCACCTGGAAAAGGGGGAGTGTCAACTTGCAATAAGTGAAGAAGACAGTTTGAAGTTTTTATTTGCACGTGGTACAGTAGCCCCATGGCTTCTTTGGTGCTGACTGACAGCTTTGAAAAGTTACCAGACCAAATTATGTATCCCTACGCCGAGCCATATGATCTGTAAAAACATGTGTTTGGCAACTGTCACTTCTGACGGTCATAATATAGGTATATACCTAAATGTTGACTGTCAGAAGTCAGCACCAAAGAAGCCATGGGGCTACTGTAGTTCAAGTAACTTTACCTAAGAAAGGATCAATATATTGTGAAAATTAATCAGCAGTCACCTGGTGACAAAGAAGGTAGAAGGTCATTGTGAACACAACCAATATGATTTACTTAACTTTTATTATAATTTTAGATAGCCTGCCCCTGGAGCGAGGATATAAAAACATATTTTGAAGGACTCGTCCTTAGATTACCAGGCTGAGATTGCACTCTAATCTTATGAGCTAATCACGAGCGCTAATCCATTACCAACATTCTATATCGACAGTATGGATGGTCTTATGATAATTGCGGCTTGGATCAGCCATAAGAAACTGTCTCCACAAGCTCGCACCAGCAACGGAAAGCTCGACATCCTTCTCAGCGGAACATCTTTTTCATTTCCTTTGTCACCTTGGGATATCGGTATCCAATCAATTAATAATAAAGCGTTTCATCAGAAGGGCCATTGTGTGAGTACAAGAGGATACAAGATGGAAATGTAAGTCAACAAAAAGCACCGTGTTGGCGGGCCTGGCTAGCTATTGTTCCACGTAGGTTCTAACCACCCTTTTCTCCCCACCACCCTCAAACCTTTGCGTTTTACGAGGTGAAAAACAGAACATGGGAGGCTGAAGTTACCAACTCAAATTTTCTTCCCCTAGTTCTAATATGCCTAGTTGAAGAAAATCTGTTAGATTAAAATCTATAGTTTGTATTATTTTTAATTGCATGCCCATATTTGAACTGATTGTATGGAATATCATTTGAAAATATAAATTATGGTCCACCCCTTATCATATGACTTAACGCTTCTATATTTGTATCCCTATGATGGGTACAGAATCAGTTTTCATTATTTATCTATGGCATAATATATTTTATCTAGTGTTCTGGAAACAGTAGACCTCACTCCTTCCATTTAAAAAAAATGCTGAGTAAGTTATGTACTGTGTAATGTCCTTATCTTAATTACAGTCTTAAGGTTTATTTTTGAACTTTTGGTTAAAATATCGCCCATAATTTCTCCTTGGATTTGAAGAGCAAGAAGAATGCGGTTGGAATGAGATATCTAAGAAATGTATGTGGGAAAACTCTTAAGGACAGAGTCAGTAATGAATGGGTGCTGAAGGAGTATGGTTTGAAAGGGAATCCAAAAGGTCAATGTGAAAGAAGCGTCTTACGTTTGTTTGGACATGTTGAGAGGATGAGTGTGGATGGAGTGACGAAGTAAATATATGAAAGTAGAGTGTGTGGATCAAAAGGAAGGGGTAGGCCATGTGAGACGTGGCAAAATGTGTTATATGTGAAAAAGAGTTAGAATAAAAGAGCATCTATGACTCGGTGTATGGATGCTTTTGAAACGAAGGGAGTAGGCGAAGAAAGGGAAGTGTGGAGAAAGATAGTGAGATGGATAAGTACAGAGTTGTTTTTAAGCTATATGCACAGTTTCTTGCCTACCCCGTAAGGGAACAGCGTGATTAGGTATGAATGTATGTATGTATGTATGTATGTATGTATGTATGTATGTGTGTGTGTATGTATATATGTATGTATGTATGTATGTGTGTATGTATGTATGTATGTATGTATGTATTGTATGTATGTATGTATGTATGCATGTATGTATGTATGTATGTATGTATGTATGTATGTATGAATGTATGTATGTATGTATGTATGTGTGTATGTATGTGTGTGTATGCATGTATGTATGTATGTGTGTATGTATGTGTGTGTATGCATGTATGTATGAATGTGTGTGTATGTATGTGTGTGTATGCATGTATGTATGAATGTGTGTGTATGTATGTATGTATGTATGTGTGTATGTATGAATGTATGTATGTATGTATGAATGTATGTATGCATGTATGTATGTATGTGTGTATGTATGTGTGTATGCATGTATGTATGAATGTGTGTGTATGTATGTATGTATGTATGTATGTATGTATGTATGTATGTATGTATGTATGGGAAACAAATTAACAATATATTCATATATAATAACAATAGTTTACGTAGTTTAAGATGTCTCTCATAATAGCCTATATGTAAGTGATTTTTTTTTTAAATACGCCCTAAGTACTTGATTGGTTGCTTAAAATTATAAATTTAAATTACTTGAGATGAGCTATAAAACTAAAAACCTTTTGAGAGTCCGCCATATTGAAACAAATAACCAGACTGGAAAAACCCCACTAAAAAGAAGACAAAAACTGATAAGATGTACTTGCATTATACAGTAGAGTAGGCCTAGCTATAACATTAAAAAAAACTACATTTTTAGTTTAATAATGTTAAAAAGTGCATGATTAGTTCAAATATAAACGGCGTTTCGTGCAAAATGTGCACGTTTTAGAAAAGGACAAAAGGTAAGAAACAAAGATCTAGTCTTATTAAAATCAACAAAACAATTTTTTTTTATTTGAGTCCCAAGAGATAGTTATAATATAATTGAAGATCATTTTAGTAGTTTCTAAGCTCTATAACTTCCATTCTTACAAACCAATTTCTGTGGTGAGAGAATGTCTAGTATCTCAAAGTAGGTGGCACACTTAAAAAATTTGTGTCCATTAGAATTTCAAATCGTAGTGGTTTTTTAAGTAGTGATCCACAACGGTGACCACACGAAATACATGGCAGGCTTGTCTAGTTTGTTTTGTCAATGACGGCGAGGTCGAGGCTCGAATCCTGGATGGGTATTCCGAGGGTGTTATATTCGGGCTCGCCCGAATTGCGCCAATTCTCTTAGCTCGGACCCGAATTGCGCCAAGAGCTTAAAAGTGCCCCCCCAGACCGGACCCGAATTGCGCCAATACCCCCCTTCCCAAGACAGGACCCGAATTGCGCCAACTGTGAATATAAGCAAATATTAATACTATGTCTGGCGGTAAGAAGGACACAAGTCAAAAAATATAATTTAGTTAACTATATTTGCTCGAAATCAATCACAATGTATAAAGGTTGAAGGTGATGTTGTCTCTTCTCGCACTCCTCCTTTAGGATTCTCATAGCGTCAATGTAGCAAAAAGCTTAATAAAATGTTTCGGTGCGTATTCAAAGGTTCCATCCATTCACCCAATTTCATTCTGGCACAAATACTCAAGATTCGAGTGACAAGAAAATATCACGATCTCCTCCTCTTTTTCGTTTCTCAACAAAAAGTTTTCGTCTTGAATAGTTTTTATTTCAATTGAATCTATGGCAAATTGAATTTCTTCGGAAAATTTAGGCAACTTTGGCAGTGTTTTTAGTTTAGTGTGGTTGATGTTATTCCTGATACATTTATTGTCCTTGCGGGTCAATGTTTATATAGTTTTTTTCTGTGTCTGTACCTCTGTGTGGATTAACTTTGAAGGCCTTACTTCAATCTCTTCAGCTTTCCTCTTAACTGCGTTGCTAATGGATCTTCTGTTCAACTCTTGATCTAGTAGTGGTTCGTGGTTGTGTTCATTTTCAGTCCACGAGAAAATATTTCCACCATCAAGAGTGAATATTTTAGCATTGCAGTCCTTTTTGGTGCATCTCCACCTCTCTTACCTCGTCAACTTTAATTGATTCACCTGTCGATACATATATTTATTATAGACAATCAGAACTTTCCCTTTTTCACTATAAATCCTTTCCATATCAATAATTCTCGCTAATATTATCACAGTTCACACAAAACCCGAAAAAAAAAATACACCGGGACAGTCACTGTTTTCGAGACAATTAATAAGTATTGGACAGACGGATGTCAATACTACTGTTACAAGTCTTGTTAGGGGCACCTAGGGCGTTTTTACATTCCTTTACTAAGGGGAGAGATTGTTTGCGATGGTCTTTGTTTGTATCATCCCCCCCACCTCCCTCACCGACTACCTGAACTTGACTTGGCGCAATTCGGGTCCGGGATTAGTAAACAAATTTTAATCCCTTAATGACTGGCGCAATTCGGGTCTGCCCTTATATTCCTAGATGACTTCCCACTCTCATTCCACGCTAATACATACATACATAAGTACATCTCCTCGTAGCTCTGTCGTCTTCATTACACCTCAATTAATTATTTATATACGTATAGTTCGGACATGTAATAAGACACTAAGCAGACACAAAACAAAAGGTGGGTTAGGGAGCGCGAGAAAATGTGTTTTACAGTTTCAATATCAAAACATGATTTTGGTCAAAATAAATCAGATATGGCTCCAGTAGAAACTTAAGAGTTTAATTTTCTTCACGTAGTGATATCAACATTTGTTGAATATCTGTCAAGGGGTGTCCTGGAATTTAATGGCAACTTTATCTCTTCATTTAAAAGGTTTGTCATCTAAGGCTGCTATGCTGATGACAGATATTCAGTAACTGTTGATATAACCACGTGAAGAAAATTAAACTCTATATTTGTACAAAAGCAGTATTTTATTTATCCAACAACAAAAAAATGTTTTGCTATAAAAACTGTTAAAAAAAATACATGCCTTTTATCGCGCCCCCTACATCCACACCTTAATGCACCATCCAGTGAGTTGTTACCAGTGTGTTGGCACCACTGTTGAATCTGAGCATTGGGGCTTCCCGTTTCGTATCGATCTGTGTGTATCGAGGGCCGATAGTTTACAATTTTGATGGAGCGTTCCCGCGGGTGAAAGAGAAATGTTGTGTTAGGAAACCAGGGAATTAATAATGAGTTTTGTTGGCTCAACTTGTCCAGGGTTTTCAATACACGATATATTGAGTCAATAATTTCATCGAGAGGAAGGTTTTTTTTTTGTTGGTTTTTTTTGTTAAAGATCGCCAGCTATCGTGTGGACCAATAAGGACTTTGTTTGGGTCGACCAAACATTGAGGCTTGTGCGCTATAATTGCCGTGGATTTAATGTGAGACGGTTAATAAAACAACTAACAACGTGCAAATATTTGATATCAAAAGTGAAACGTGTTGAAAAGCATGAATAAAAAAAAAATAACAATCCCGCTTCAGTGGCCACATGGTCTAGGGCGAAACTCTCGCAAAAAAACTAGACCACCGATGACGGGGAGATCGTGGCTCGATGCCAGTCGGGTGTAATGAGGGTGTTTTTTCCCTAAATAGTGTTCCACTCTTTCTCTCCACGCAAAAGGCGGTACACTTCATCTCAATTCAACCTTCTAATCCCCGACCCATTAGCGTGATTAATATATCAAGCGTATATCCCGAATGGGTAGTAAGACGTGGTATTTTTTTTTTAAGAGAATAGAAAGGTAGCGCATCTTGTAGGAATTTGATTATCAGATGTCATTGCTTACGTCATCCAGTACACAGCAATTATATTTTAATATGAATACAGACACACATAAATATTTTTTAAATAAGTAGAGTAATTACGTTAATTAGACATTGGTGTGGACTGTAGAGTCTAAAGGCTTATTTATTACTTACATTTCCCAAATATGACCTGATTTTTAACAACTTAGTTTGTTTTCGATATAGCTTTGTGTATGTGATGCGTGGTCTTGTGNACTTTGTAGCTGGCAGGGTGTAGTTTTAACCAATTCCACGGAGGGTTGGGGGAAGGGAAAGGTAAGGTTGCTTTATATTGCTGTAATCTAAAATTCACATTTCAGGCTTTTTTTAAAAAAGGCGTATTATATTACATGGCTTACATTCACTAACATTACCTGGGAGATTAAGTTGGGATGGATGGAAACGTGATCTTAAGTCCATATTTTTAAAGTTTTTATGGCGAAAATAATTTAAACTGTGTTTCAATTAATACATTTAATTTAGTTTGCTACAGATTGTAATCTTAACATTGTTTTAGTATTTCTTAATTTAAACTAAACATATATACTGAAACAATATGTTATTTATTTTCTAAGGTATAGTAGACCCATGACTTCCTTGGTGCTGACTGACAGTTCACAGCTGAATTTTGACTATCAAAAATGACAGCAGCTAAATAAATGTCATATTCTGAAAATTGAAAAATGACACCTGGACACAGGAATCGAACCCGCGACCTTCGGCTTAGTACGCCAATGCTCTTACCACTGAGCTATCCAGGATTCGTCCCGTGTCCATAGTCATTCTTCACTCATAGTTTAAACTATGGCGTACTAAGCCGAAGGTCCCGGGTTCGATTCCCGTGTCCAGGTGTCATTTTTCAATTTTCAGAATATGATATCTATGAGGGATTATCCCCACTAAAATGCATTAACAATAGTTTCGGCTATTTTTTTCATTAAATAAATGTGTTTGCAGCTCATATGGTTCGGTGTAGGGATACATAATTTGGTCTGGTAACTTTTTAAAGCCGTCAGCTGTCAGCTGTGAGCTGTCACTCAACACTAAAGAAGCCACGGGGCTACTAATATATCAACTAGATCCATAGTCTAAAGATGATAAGGGTAGTTAAAGGAAGTGCACCCGCATTAGCGGAGTAGATGGATAGATATCATGTATAACACACACAAAACCCCTTCCCCATTCCTCTCACTAGCTATCCAAGCTGCAGAAACTAGAAACTAGATCCACCCCCTGACACAGACAATCGGGTGTATTGCGAGCTTGATGCCTTAAACCATGTAACCAATGATGATTGCACCCCTCTACCCCAGGCTTGGAACTAAAATATCTCACAAGGGGTGGCAGAAGTAATTGAAAATCCTTTACAATGTTTGGAAACTATAAAGTATCCTATGTGAGCAGAATACTGCATCACCACCAAACACAAGTTCAAGCCGATTAGCGCAATCTTATCACTAGAACATACCACGCCATCTTCACGTTATTTTAAAATACTACTAGAAAATTATATTTTATGAGATCAAAAGCTTTAAGGTGAAATGTAAATTAGTTTGTGTGGCCGCATGGTCTAACGCGCAACTCTCGCGGCAGACAGGACTGCCGATGACCGGAGATTGAAGTTCGGGAGTGCTGAGAATTTTACCAAAGTGTTTTTTCCACTATTTCCATGCAAATTCGGGTACAATTCCTCAGTGTTTGAATGAAAATGGGTCAGTGACATCCAGGAATTTGATGAGAAAATTTTCTGTTCATTTACCTCACATTAAATCTAACTAAATTCAACTATTTTCATGATAAATATTCAAGAATTATGAATATAGCTATGTGTAAAAAAAAACTATCTTAACATACAGTAGCCCCATGGCTTCTTTGGTGCTGACTGACAGCGGACAGCTGACGGCTTTGAAAAGTTACCAGACCAAATTATGTATCCCTACGCCGAACAATATGATCTGCAAAAACATGTGTTTAGCAGCTCACTTCTGACAGTCAAAATGTAGGTATATACCTAAATTTTTACTGTCAGAAGTCAGCTGTGAGCTGTCAGTCAGCACCAAAGAAGCCATGGGGCTACTGTATCTACTGAAGAACTAGTTTCATATTTTGTTCAAACAAAATGTTTGCTATAAAACTGAAAACCACCGGCCTAATTTGCGTTCTCTTCCATCACACCTTAATGTTTTCTTGCAATAGCGACCCCTTCCCGATAAAAACGTTGAAGAATGTTCCGATTTGTTTTTTTCATCAAGGAACGCTATATTTGAATTGGGCTTATCACATGGATCTTTCTTACATTCAGCCATTCTCATTATAACGATTACTAAAAGTAGAGCAACAGTTAACATCTTCTGCATACGAAACGGAAACAAAACGGAGCAATGCTAAAAGAAAATGGAATACAGACAAGATCTTACCGGAGAAGAAGAATGAACATTTGGTATTCAGTCCATGAGTAAATGAGTGTTGTTTTCTATTTTTACTCTTCCCCTGTTTGCAGGTGGAAGCTTCCCCTCTCCCCCCTTCTCGCAAAAGATTGTGGGAAAATGAAGGGGGGGTAGGGGGAGTATTCAAGAGGCCATGTAAATTACCAGCGGCACAGCCTACATAGCTTACCAAAACAAAATGTATAGCTAGTGAACTGAAAGGATTAGATACACAATTTCCTAAGTTCACATCAATATTTATTTGCAGATTAATAGATTTATTTACCAAATTATTGTTTAAAATATTGACAAACACATGTACACTCCGTTTAGCTTGAAAGGTTGCAATTTAATGGATAAAACTATTTGCCTACCTTCTTACTATAAGCGCTATCATGGCGGAATAATGTAAAGTAATCTTGCTACCTTTACAGGGTAGACAAAGTGTACATAAATGATTAAAAAATAAACATAATCATTTTATTCACCCCCTAACACATGTCTCCCCCCCTCCCCCCGCCATAATCGGTGCTTCAGGTACTTTTTTACACCGCATCTTACTACCCGTTTGGGCTGTACGTAATATATTAACTACCGTTTGGAATAAGATAGTTAAAATCTATAGAAAATGTACCCGCATTTGCGTGGAGAGAAAAGGAAGGAAATTGTTTAGGGAAATACATACACCCTCAGCGTACCCAGTCGGGATTCTACCCCCGACATCCCCATCACCGGTAAACAAGACTAAACGAGCTTGGCATCTAGACCACGTGCTCGTTGACGTGGGTCCTTCACGTCTTACTACCCGTCCGGGTCATACGCTTATTTACACTAATGAGACAAGAATCAGGTTGCTAGAATTTAAAGGAAGTGTACTCATACTCTCGTGGATGGAGGGTGGAAAATCGTTTGGGTAAACCACAGGTGTGTATCCTAAACCAAACCAAACATGACGAGAATGGTGCCTTTGGCCTTGTGACCTCAAGTGATAGTAGCACAATTTATAAAGTATATTTCTAATCATGAGTGTGAAGAGTCAGGAACACACAAAGCTACGCGCGCAAACCTTGAGACTGATTTAGTTGTAACAATATCTCGCGGTATCTGGCTAATAACGGTCTAAAGCGTCTGGATGTCCAATGACATGGAGGTCGGGGTTCGAATACGAGTCAGTTTTATTGAGAGCAGTTTTTTTATTGCCTTAAACGGTTCCCCAATTTCCCTTCATGAAAATAAGAATACTATTCCTCTAAATATTACCTTTTACACCCGTATTTCATTAGTGTTACTAATTACGGGTATAAGCAAGGTGTAAAAAAAACTGGCTTGTGTATGAAACCACATAATCACTGATAGGCTATAATATTATATTTATAGCAAATTTCCTTTGAATGAAATAACAGTTTCCTCACCTACTTCGGTGGTCGCATGGTCTAAGCCCTAAGGCATCACTCTTGCAATAGACTAGACTTCAGATAGTGGGGAGATTGTGGTTAGATCCCAGTAGGGTATACCGAGGGTAATTTTTACTAAATGGTTTCCCACTCTCTCTGTCTCTCCATGCAGATGCGGGTACACTTCTTATAGATTAGACCTTCTTAATTCCTAAGCCTCTTGTGTAATAAGTACATAACCGTACAACCCGAACGGGTAGTGGTAGGACGCGGTGCTAAAAATAAAAACTATTTATTACGAGCAGAGGTGTAACTGTCAAGAAAGAGGTGTTTAGTAAAGTCATGCCATATTAACACTCCCCTAGCTAAACTGTTTATTTCAAGCAGAGGTGTAGCTGTCAAGAAAGAGGTGTTTGGTAAAGTCATGCCATATTAACACTCCCCTAGCTAAACTATTTATTTCGAGCAGAGGTGTAGCTGTCTAGAAAGAGGTGTTTGGTAAAGTCATGACATATTAACACTCCTCTAGCTAAACTGTTTATTTCAAGCAGAGGTGTAGCTGTCAAGAAAGAGGTGTTTAGTAAAGTCATGCCATATTAACACTCCCCTAGCTAAACTGTTTATTTCGAGCAGAGGTGTAGCTGTCAAGAAAGAGGTGTTTGGTAAAGTCATGCCATATTAACACTCCCCTAGCTAAACTGTTTATTTCGAGCAGAGGTGTAGCTGTC
>CABEEJ010002627.1:0-13044 GCA_901482245.1 Timema douglasi | reverse complement strand
AAAAAAAAAAAAAAGAATATCGCTGGCTTAGAATGTATTTTTATCTCATAAAATGTGTGAAATATTTGTATTTACACAATAATAACAATGGCGTGTTTGGGCTACACCAATCTGTAGTCCAGTAGTGGAAAGATCAGCCAGTACTAAGGTACCGTTGCCCAGGAGACGCCCAAATGTACTAATCGTACATCTTTCCATGGAGGCTCTTTCCATGTCCCGATGAGACGAGATGATGGTGATGGTGAGTATGAGGGTGTGGAAACACTTAAATCTAACTTAAGCCTAAATTAAAACCCTGGTGACCGTTGAGGTTCGAGAAAAATACTCAAGGCACCGGTCGGGAATCGAACCCGGTTACTTATTGTCAGGAACCATGCTCAGAGCTCTTTAACATTATACCACGATAAAAGTTATTTACATTATGGAGCATTGGAATATTGATTTATGATTGAGAAACCTGTCATTGCCGATTATAAATATAATTTTACTTTTTTCGTTATTGAGTAAAAATCTGTAAGACGTATATTATGTATGCTTGGAGATTTAAAATACACTTGAGAAAGCCAACAAGATGTTTTATATCTGAAGTTGCTCTTTCCTTCTTTTTTAATAGTAACCAATTAATAAAGTTTTTTTCACAGTAAGTTTTGTGAATATTTGGGGTAGTCATACAATATATTATTCCCTTCCCTATAGGAGGGCAAAAGTCTCACAAGAATAATGGATAGTAAGAGAGAAAGAGATAACTTCGGAAATTGTGTTCCAATTTTGAAATATATCAGTCCTTTATTGGTTCAGATTCAAACTCTGTGATGAATGGCAGGAAGTCTGGGAGTGTTGAGACGTAGCCTCGGCGAGATTATTATATTAAGGTCACAGGACCTGGTTTAGGACCGAAACTATGAATATCAACTGAATAACGACAGTTAACACACTGTATGGTAATATCTACGCATCTAAGAACTGTTGTTATTTGAAGGCGCTTTATAAACTCATCCCATAACTATTATATGGTTCAAATTATAGTTCAAACAGTGTTTGTATATTTGTTTTTTCGTTCTTGTTTATCTCCTGTTCAACTATTATACTACCCGCTTCGGTGGCCACGTAGTCTCGTAGTAGACTAAACTGTCACTGACGGGGAGTTCGAGGTTCAAATCTCGGTCGGGTGTACTGAAGGAGGTTTTTTCCATTCTACCTCCACGCAAATGTGGGTACACTACCTCTAAATATAACCTTCCTAATCCCTAAAACCGAACGGGTACTAAGACGCGGTGCTAAAAGAAGAAAAAAACTATTGTATTTAAAGAATATTGTCGCCTTCTGCCCTACCGTGGGCAGGATCTGTCAGGATAGCTTGCGAGGATGGGTAGGATCGGTGGCAAGGTAGTTGGTTAGGTTCAAAATTATACTGAAGGTTTCGAGTTTTAGTTTAATAGTAGCACTAAGAGGTAATATAAAATGTGATGTTAAATTCTATATAAAAATATATATAAGATCTTGGACGTTTGCGCTCGTGGAAGAACTGACTTAGTCAAGAAATTTAGACTGCTAAAACAACTGACACGGTTCATGACCCCCACCAGAACTCTTAACTCGGGACCCTGAGATTGGTGGTTGCCCTCTAGTACTAATACTACTCATGACCCGAAGATACTAGTCTGATATGATCCGGCGTCGGACAGCGTAACTGCCTCCGAAATAGATGATAATGCGTCAGCACCGATAACAATAAAACAAAGACTTTTATAGTCTGGTCTGGCCTCGTTATGTCACAACTAGTGAAAGTTTGTTATGAGTAGTCAGTATTCCTCTTCAATGTGTTATAATTCATTACATCATGTTTGTTAAGCCAGCACTTTTAGTCACGTAAGTTCAACAAAGTTATACAAATCAAGATAAACATCCCACATAGCTCATGGTTGTAAAAATATTAAATTTAGATGTGGCTTTGACCGTAATTAACAAATATAATATCTCTGCTAAATAATTCATCATGATATATGCATTCGTACCATTATAATGGTACAATTAGCAGCATTAAAGTGTTACCGAGTCGAAGATGGCTGCGTTATCTGATGGATCGTGATCTTAATTGATCAGTCATATATATCTGCCTTCAAATATGAGTGAAGAATGGGCCTAAGCACGGGACAACTACTGGATAGGTCAGGGGTTAGAACATAGGCGTACTAGGCCAAAGGTCCCAGGTTAGATTCCCATGTCCAGGTGTAATTTTTATACTGGGAGAATATCTTGTATTTATGTTTGATTAAAACTGTACACTTGTCCACATCTCTCGTCCATATTATTCAATCTTGAGTAGCAATACATTTAACACAATGTACTAAGACAATGAATTAATACATATTAATCATGTACGGTCATTTTTTTCAAATGACCCTTTATATTAATCACAGATCAGATACGTTTCATATATTTTATTTGTAAATAATATAAAATGACAATATACTCTACCTTCTATTATTCAATAAATAAAACCATTTATTGAGAGTGAAAAATGCTTCCACTTTAATGATACTCAATATATCTATAATTCTTGCCTTTGAAACATATATTTTTTTTGCACCGTATCCTTCTACCTGTTTGGGTTCCACGCTTATTTACTAATTACGCTAATGGTTTTAGGCAAGAGGAAGGTTATATTTTTACGAAGTATACCCGCACTTGCGCGAAGGTAGTGTGGAAAAACATTTGGGGAAAACCACCTTCGGTACACCCGACCAAGATTCGAACCTTGATATTCGCATCATCGCCAGGCTAGTATACTACAAGAGTAGCGCGTTAGACCACGCGGCCACCGAAGCGGGTCTAAAACATTTGTGATGGTGGGGTTGGAGAATCTATACTGCCAGAACCGTTGCGTAAGATTCTACTTTAAATCATTTTCTCTTCCCATGTGTTCCTAAGTTCATATGTTACTGGTAACAGCTCTATTGACCAATGTACCGAGATTTATCTTGTGGGCAGAGTACTTTAGAAATAACCAATACTGAGTAGAGTTGGATTAGTCAATTACTTGCAGGCTTGACGAGAGAGTATACCAGAGTAAATCATTGATTTAAGAGCAAGAGGGTGACCTGGCGGTCAAGGGGTAAGGTGTCAGACTTCTGTGCTGGCAGCCGGGGTTCAATCCTCGGTACCGGCACAGATTTATCTGATTACCAAACCCATCCTTCACCTCTGACAAGACATCTTGTGAATGTGAGGAATGCCAGGCCTCCCCCGTGGTTCGGATTCCACGTTAAACTGTAGGTCCTCCATTTCATCTCACAATCCTACAATTACACATTAGCATAAGTGCGTATAACCCGAACGGGTAGTAAGACGTGGTGCTAATAATAATAATAATAATAATAATAATAATAATAATAAGAGCAAGAGCGTAAAATGAAAGTACAAGTCACAGGAGTAGTGGTCTTACGTATATCGTCGGAAACAATAGAATATCACCAGGAGTTTTTAAAGGATTAGATTTTTTTTATCAAACTCATGTATCATAGAAATAAATTTCGGTACTGCCTGAGCAGTGACATGCTAACCGGCGGGAACACGAAACGGTTCACGGGAATTGAACCTTCGAAAAGAGTGTTAACGAGAGTGTAGAGCGAAACTTTAAATGATTGAGAAATCATGCGTGGTTAGCACTCGTTGTGCCCAAACATATGAGGTAAAAAATAGATTGTATGACAAAATCATACATACTTTCTAATATAGTAGCCCTATATTCAAGTTCGGAATATATTATTCATTTCATTTAGCACCGCGTCTTACTACCCGTTCGGGTTATACGCTTTAAGTAATACTTACTTTAATGGATTAGGAATTGGAAAGGTTAAATTAGAGGAAGTGAACCCGCATTTGCGTGGAGGGAGGATGGAAAACCATTTAAGAAAAACCACCCCAGCTCACCCGACCGAGATTCGAACCTCGATCTCCCCGTCCTCAGCAGTCGAGCTCAACACGACAAGCGTGTTAGCCAACTACGCCACCGAGGCGGGTAATATATTATTAAAAAATATACTATTAAATTAATTTTTCAACAAATAAATAAGTATGCACTGTTATTTATCATGTAAATCATTTCCGAGGTACACATTTTGAACAAAATTGCTCGATCCATTTTCTAACAATCTTAAGAATTTTTTTTAAATCATACATTAGCAGAATTATCCTTAATCTTATAGTTAGTATTATAATCTACATTTCGTCTCAACCGAATCCATATGTAAAGTTTAAACCCTTTTTTATTGACTTTAAAGGGACCTGTGGTCAAACAGTCTAAGGTATGAGGCTCGTGATTTATACTTTTTAAAATAAACCCAAGCTGCACACACACTGAAGCTACACTAAGTAAAAATGCAGTGTTTCAGATGTTTATGTTTCTTTGTTTTTAAGTTACTCACTCTGGTGGTCACATCGATTAAGGTGCTTGGCTACATAACTAAAAATAACAGTAATAACGCCAGAGATGGCCACACACCTATTTGTATTGGCTTGTATGCTACCCTAGATGGTGGTAAAGAAGTCTTAGGCGTAGGACTCACTAAATATGTAAGTAATAAAACTTCGCTTGAGGTGCAGAATACCAGCAGGTTTCGTTATATAAGTATTTAACGTTTAATCTCCATGTGTTTATTGTTTTGGATACATATTTCCTATAAATTACACCTCACTCATTTCTAACATATTAATTTTGTTTTAATTTATTTTGGGATGATTAACGTGCACTTTCTGAACAGACTGATTACATCAGCACAAGACTTACAAACTAACTTAAATATAGAACAAACACAACACCCAACCCCCTTCCATTAGTTCATAGCTGTAAAAAAGGAAAACCCCACATTTAACCAATAATAAATGTTTGGCTATGCCAGGCAGGAATCGAACCTGAAACCCATAACTCAGTGGGAATACACACTATGAATTGAGTAGAAATCCTAGTCAAGTGTGCCTAAATGTTTTCCCATCCTAGTGCTATGTAAATTCAGGTGTATTATTTCTAAATTTTACCTTTCTGATCTTTACCCCAATTTTTTTTTAATCAAAGGGGTTGTTAGTCCGGAGTGGTAGTAAGACGTAAATAAAAAACTATTGGGGGAGGAGGGGGTGGACCATTTCATACACGCGACGATAGAATGTTATGGTAAAACTTTACAGAAAGAAATAAAAGGAGTAAAACCATTTTTTGGACAAAGTTTGATGATTAAAAAAACCTGCTAGAATCATTCATGATGCAATCAATGTTTGTAACGGATCACCTTTTTCTCATATGAGAATTCTGCAAAAATGTGAAGGTGTAACTGCAGGATCAGTGGGTGGATTTAGATTCAGGTAACATGTATAGAGTTTTTATGTGTATTAACCCTTCAGATAGAAAAAAAAAAAATCCCTGGCCCCCACAGTACTTGGTATTAGTCATCTCTGAAAACGAACCACACGCATCCGAGCTGAATCAAGTTTTAGATACTACAAGAGGTCCCAACCGGCGATTCTCTATGTACAGCGGGTTGCGGCGGACCGTGAAGAGGACCATCCTCCAACACACACACACACACACACACACACGCACACAGAGGGAAGGTATCAGGTGACTGTAGCCACACATAACACGGTCACTGTGCAGGGGAAGTGTCTATTTACACAGCCGCGCCTTTTACCTTGTAAACAGTTGTGATGGAGATGCACGGCTTGTACACACTTCACTCTCAGGATGTACTGTAGACTAATACCACATGGGTCCGTTTGTCCGCGGATAAAGAGCTTAGCGGTCACAGCACGGAAATACCATTTCAAAGCATGAATACAACCTTTTTTTAATATATGTGTTTACACCACAGTAGGCAAACTGCCCATTTCATGGGTTGGGCGAATTTCTTCTCATTCCGTGAAAGTGCTTCTTCGCTTGAACATTTCACGAACTGAGCAAAAAATTGCCCGTTTTATGGTCCTGAACGTATTGTACAATCTACTACAAACTTAACTGAAATTAATTTTAAGATATTATATTAAAACTATTCCAACCTGACTTAACCTGAGCTTCCATTTTAAAACGATTAAAAGGGAAATTGACTTTGAGACCAAACGTGTTCTTCGCTTGTGAATTTCATGGCCCAGCCAAAAACTCGTCTCGTTAATGAATTGGGTAACGATTGGAGTTGACCATTTCATGAAATAGTTAGTTTAGGAACTGGGTAGCAGAAACACTGCGCAGCTCATGAAATGGTCAGTTTATAAAATTTGAAGCACAAGCGCTGCGCAGTTCCAAAGTAGTCAGTTTATGAACTGAGTAGCACAAGCGCTGCGCAAGTCATGAAATAGTCAGTTTATGAACTGGGTAGCAGAAACACTGCGCAGCTCATGAAATGGTTAGTTTATTAAATTTGAAGCACAAGCGCTGTGCAGTTCATAAAGTAGTCAGTTTATGAACTGTGGTAGCAGAAACACTGCGCAGCTCATGAAATGGTTAGTTTATTAAATTTGAAGCACAAGCGCTGCGCAGTTCATAAAGTAGTCAGTGTATGAACTGGGTATCACAAGCGCTGCGCAGTTCATGAAATAGTCAGTTTATGAACTTTGAAGCACAAGCGCTGCGCAGTTCATGAAGTAGTCAGTTTATGAACTGGGTAGCACAATTATTGCGCAGTTCATGAAATGGACTATTTGCTATCCAGTTCGTGAAATGTTTATTAGGAGAGAACAGTTCAAGGAATGGACAGAAATTTGCCCAATTCATGAACTTGGAAGATTCACGAATTGGGGTGCAACAATTGTAGGCATTTCCTAAACATTTTATAACAGATTTCTTGACATTCATTCATTATATATCTGAACGACAATCAATATTAATTTATATAACAATAAAAAAACTAGACGTTTGTTCTTCCTAGCTTAGACCGATTATTGTATTCACAAATGAATCGTATGCTATTTAAATATATTAATCTTATAATAGGAAACCACTACTCCCATATTAATTAAAATTAAAAGTTTATTTTTAGATTTGTTGAGTCTGACATTTTTAGAATAGAAGAATTTAAATTTTATTTTGGTGTCCATTTTTCCCACCACTCTAACTACATGACCGAGATATTCGCACATTAATTACAAAAACGGTGTAGGGATGGGTAAGATAGAATATATATGAAAAGTAGCTGAATTTAGGTGTAGAAAGAGGGAGAAAGATAGTGTATAACAATTTAGGGGAAAATACATTCTTAGTATACCATACAAGGGTTCAAACACCTGACCTCTTTGTCACTATTAAAACTGATTAGATGAGACCAACATTTTAATCCACGTGCCCACTGAAGCGTTCCTTAATTTGTTGTTAATTGGAATTTATAACTCATGCAATAACTATTTTTACAAGCCTCAAAATAAAAAAATATATAAATGTCTACGAGAATTCAGTGAAAGTCAGTAACAAACCCACGCGACATTTAATTAGAAAGGATCCAAACTGTGACGGGAAAAAGGTAAGAGAGGGGTGGGTGGGGGGTGGGAGTAACTCTCCCGACGTTTCTAAAGAGCATAGTAGAGGCATTTAAGGGCAACATTCGATTGCGTGACAACTCTGTGACCTGGCACATAACAAGGAGGAGGGGGGAGTGAGGGCCAGGGGGTGGGGGGGAGGAATAACCAACCCGAAACAAGGCCTCGCGTGACATCGTGATACCGGCTAACTACGGAGTACCGGGATTAGTTCTCTCGCGGGTCACGAACACCACCACCCTCTGCACAGTTTCCACAACATTTATTAAATGTTACCAACTTTACTTACCCAGAACTTTTGTAGGATGTTTACTCTCTTTTTTTATAAAAAAAAAAATATATATATACATATACATTGAAGACATGATTTCAAAACTTGAAACTCCCTTTTAATAACTAGGACGGACATAAAAAGTTTACTCTAACATATAAAACAGACCTGTCCGACCTTTCAAAAGACACTTTCATAAATTAAATCAAGTCACGAGATTTACATATTTAATACACATATATTTATTCATAAAAATATTTGTTTTCTCTGAAAAATTAAATGTGAATATTTTTTTTATATTACGTTTAACATCAAGGTTTGGCACACATACTAAGGCGTCAGTCTCGTCTAGATGGTTTTGTTGGCAGCAGGGGTGTCAGGATTTGAATCTTGGGCGTGTGAACCAAGGTGGGTTTTTTATAAAAAATGTTTCCCAGCTCCCTTCAATCAAATTAGGGTTAATTTACTAATATTCTATCTTCCTCATATATTTTCCACTAGTATAAGCAAGTGAGTAGCCAGGAAGGGTAGTAAGACTTCATGTACGTGAAAATAAATAGATCAGTGATGGTTTACAACTATATTTCTTGTGTGCAAGAATGATTTCGAGTGAAACAGAAGGTGTAGTGGAGTAGAAGTTGAGTTAAGCTGCAGATAATGAGATAGGAAATCATCACGCCTTTTACTTTACTCCCCCTTATGTTTCCCTCAGGTTCCCTGGCACTACTTCTCTATTCTGTCCAAGCTTATACGCTCTTTCGCCCTTCACCAAAAAACCACGGTTTGTCATGTCAATAATAAAGAGGGAAAAGAAAGCTACGAAACCTCTTATCTCAAAGTAAAGAGGAAAGTTCGCTACTAGTTATCAAATATCATTAAAAAAAATTGTTGTTAGACTTTCAAATAATTACCGTATTTATTATAGGAATGTTAAATCAAGAGCCCCCCCCCCTTTTTTTTTTATCAAACCTATTCTTATAGCTTTGCAAACATGCGTAAAAATTTATTAAAAATGAGCTAATGTTACATTTTTGCACAATATTCTTTCCTCTAACAAAACTAAACATACATGATTGTTAAGAAAAAAAAAGAGTCATCTTGGAATCTTTCTACTTTATTTTGGCGTCAACCATATTTTGAACTAAATCATAGCTGATTAAATATCGCGTTAGAGCTGAATGTCTTCATGGTAATTTCCCAGTCCCTCGTCTTGTATATAAACATCAACATATACATATACATATATACATATATATATATATGGCGAAACAAAAGCTACCTCATTTAATTAACCTTTATAATGTAAAATCATACCTTGCATTATCCTTACTGAACAAAGCCACATGGCCCACTACATCCCACCCATTCTTGTAGAATAATTCAAATGTTTGAATATAGAATTTAATAAACTATTCAATGACGGAAGAAAAAAGAAACTTTGTAGGGAAAATGTTCTACGTGAGCTACAGGTTGGCCGAGCCTGACATAAAGAATCAATAGATCACGAAGGTTTTAAGGAAATTATTAACACGCTAATAATTTATACACACAAGTCTTTGTAACTCAATTTATTTCGATTTTACAGGAGCTTTAATAAAATTAATTGGCGTTTCATTTTATCTTAAATAATGATTAGTAACTGTAGGCCTATATTCACGGATATAAAATCATTTCTACACGCAGTCAAAACTAATTAAATTAGAATGTTTCACTGTGGTAATGTTGGTATTGTAAAATCTATATAATCTGCTGTGAACATATTTTCTTTCTATTATCATTTCTAGCTAGAGTTAAGTTTTCACAGGTAGAACCTTATCTGACAGATAGAAAAGTTACTAGATGAGTTCTCACGCAGTAATACGTCAAGTCATGTTATTTGTACCTGTCACTTTTAGTATATATTATAAATAAAGCTAATAAAATGGTAAAATTTTACTAGTTATATGAGGTATTTAACGTACTTTCTGAACCAACTGGTTATGATATAACACAGGAGTAAGGTGTCAGATTTCTGTGCTGGGGGTCCGGGGGTCAATCCTCAGTCCCGGCACATATTTATCTGATTACCAAACCCTTCCTTCACCTCTGACAAGACATTCTTGTGAATGTGGGGAATGCCAGGCCTCCGCCGTGGTTCGGATTCCACGTTAAACTGTAGGTCCTCCATTTCATCTCACAATCACCATTCCATTTCACATTAGCGTAAGTGCGTATAACCCGAACTGGTAGTAAGACGCAGTGCTAATTTCCCCTCTAAAGGAAGTTGTGTTACGGATTTTTATCGATCAAGAGATATTCGTAGACTCCGGTTGGGTTTGAACCCACGAACATCAGGTCCTGGGGCGAGCACTTTACCCCAAAACCAAAAGAGATCGACTAAAATGTTATTATTAATGTTGCCGCAAAAAGTTTATATTTCTATAAATGTGTGAAGCTCACTTTTTAAATGCGAAGCGAAGTTGAAGCAAGGCTTGAAACATGTGAGGTAAAGTCGAAGCAGAACTTGAAACGTGTGAAGTGAAATTGAAGATAAGGTTTTTGTTGTTGTCACATCACACCACTTTTGTTTTTTAAACTATTCATTATGTGATTATAGCTGATGAGAAAAGTCTACAGAAAATAAAGCATATCATATCCATTCATGTTGTTGATATATTATCTGAATGTATTAGTGCAATTGATGTCATTTAATCACCATTACACGTGTTAAGAATACTCTTAAACAGCTTTTATTTTTAAATAAGTAATATTTAGTGAGTTATTTTAAACCTGTTAGTGAATAATGTATAGAAAGAAGTTTTCTCCTTCCTTTGAAATGTTTTATTGATGTGTAGGTAGTTGTGAGTGTAGAAGTCCAAGCGAAAGATATTAGACCTACAGCTTCAACATTTTAAAAATTCACAAATCCTTGGTATATTATAAAGGGCTCTTCCTATAAAGTTGTACTGTATATTATGAATGTGAGAGAGCCATTTTTCAATTCGAGACGATCTCGAGACGGGGACATAAAAAAGTATCTAGACACAAGAACGAGACGAGAAAACGTCCTTTAAAAGTACAAAAATTTTAATTTAGTTTAGTTTATAGAGTTACTTTTTGACACTTGAGTTGGCACTTTCTTTAGATTGTCTTATACATAGTTCATTCAAACACTCTAGATATACAGTAACTCATACACATTTTAAATGCAATTAATAAAATAGTGATAGATAACGACAATGAACACCATTTATAATTTAACTTGGTAGTGTAACAGCTTATATTGTCAAAGTTTGATATTGAAATACAATAATTATAATCAAAACATTTCTTAGTGAAGGCTGTTTGGGGGGAATGCGGCCTATTTTTGTGTTTTTACGGTATTATTGGAAATAATAAATTCCCGGTTTGGTTTTTTAATTTCTTAGGGCTATTATTTGCTTTTTTTTAATTTCACAAATTTTCAAGATTCATTTTTAAATTTCGAGATGAGATCAAATTTTTTTTTTCGAATTCTCGAGATATTTTCGCAGTTTTTATAGCATAAACATTTTTTTTGAACAAAATAAATCAAATAGTTCTTCTGTAGAAATATAAGAGTTTAGTTTTTTACACGTGCTAATCTAAACAGTTCTTGGATATCTGTCATGATAGTAGCGAGATTTTGTGACAATTTTTTTAAATAAAGAGAAAAAAAAAGTCATTAAATTTCAGAACACCTTTGACAGATTTTCAAGAACTGTTGAGATTAGAATGTTCAGAAAACTAAACTCTATGTTTCTATAGAAGAAATATTTGATTTATTTTATCCATAAAATGTTTATGTTATAAAAACTTCAAAAATACTGCCCTAAGCTAACGCTCAATAGCACCACGGTTTATTTTTACAAATCTACTTCCGAGTAAATACTCGTGTATTTCCTTAAATATCAGCCTTGTCCTATTACTTTGAATGCGTCTTACTACCTGTTCAGGCTGTGCGCTTATGTACTAATTAAGATGATGGCTTTAGGTATTAGGAAGGTTATATTTAGAAGAATTGTACCCACATTAGCGTGGAAAAAGTGGAAAACCATTTTGAAAAACCACCCTCAGTACATTTGACCGATATTCGAACCTAGGTCTCCCCGTCATCAGCAGTCTATTCTACTGCGAGAGTAGCGCTTTAGACCATGCGGCCACCGAGGCGGTTTCTTTGAGAATATATATAACTGCTCACGTCGCAAATAGAGCTGTATTGTCATTAAAGCGTGGACATAAAGGAAATCTCTATTTGACGAAGCAGATTGCCCACAATAATTGCTGAAAGGTAAATTTACTTGCATGTAAAGTTTATAATAAAACGTCTCCTCATGTGGGTAATGCCCATAGGGTCTCGCTTCCATATAACAGTGTATAGTATACAAGCTGTTACCACAACTCCCCTCTGTAGAGGCCCAGAGTAGCCACCTAGCGAGACAAATGAAGAGGACGACTAATGTAGATTTAGTATCGCCTCAGGGAATCTTGGGACCATTACAGCACAAACGCGATATTATTATTCGCGAGGAAAATACAATGACATTCGCTAAACTTTGTGTGGGCATACTCTCAATCCCCAGACAGTGGCCAGAATGGAGGGGGTACGGGGTGAGAGGTGGAAAAAAAGTGATTAAATGCTGACGTATCTTCTCGCATCCACGAGGCATTTATTAGATTGAATCAACAAAATATTCCTTATAGCTTTAAAAATTAAATAAATTATTAATACGTTTGGAAATTTAGTTTTAAAAGATATTAAATTTATGGTAAATTAACATTTTGTTTTACACTAATTATCCCTTTTTATATACCTCACATTAACTAAATTATATATATTGTGGTTTTTTTTAAAGCTGTATCTCCTATTAAGGAGAGTGTCCATTTTATTAATATAAGAGGACCTGGTGGTCTAGGATTAAGGTGTCAAACTTCTGTGTTAAAGGTCCTAGGTTATAATCCCAGCCCCAGCACAGATTTATCTGATTACCAAACCCTTCCTTCAACTCTGGCAAAGTGTGTGCACCTTGTGAATGTGGGGAATGCCAGGCCCCCACCGTGGTTCGGAACCCATGTTAAACTGTAGGTCCCCTCTGCTTTCCATTATCATCATTCTCACGTATCATCCTGTCATCTGCGAATAATGGAATTCGCCTTAATGTGGTCCCCACCTCAGAAATGAATTCCTCCATAAGCCAGGAGAGAAGAGGTAAGATAAGATCTAATGTCCAGATCAAGAGCATTAGAATCCCCCCCCC
>CABEEJ010002626.1:88274-105446 GCA_901482245.1 Timema douglasi | reverse complement strand
CCTCATTACATGTCCATACCATCTCAGTCTTGCTTCCTCTACTATCTCATGTACTCCAACATCCTCATTACATGACCATACCATCCAACCCCTGCTTCATCACACGTTAAACTGTAGGTCCTCCATTTCAGCTCACAATCACCCTACCATTACACATTAGCGTAAGTGCGTATAACCCGATCGGGTAGTAAGACGCAGTGATAATAATAATAAAAATAATATTTTTGTTTCAATACGAGGTCTTCTATAAAATAGTACCATATTTTAATCTGTTAGAGAAAAGCTGTTACATTCAGGGTTACAAGAGTTGTAATATTTTATCTAATCGATTTAAATATGGCCTAAAACTAATTAAAAAAATAAATTGACATAAAATAATTCGTGTATTTTTCTCCACTCGTTCCAGGGTATCGGCTACAACTTTGACTTCAAGCTGGCGTACAAGTTCCTGCGCAAGAGCGAGGCGAGGCTTCGTTACGGCAACAGCACGGCGGTGACGTGGCGCGGGGAATTAGTACCCGGGACCTACTGCGACCGTATCCTCGAGCGCTGCGACACGAGGCCTTGCCGCATCCAGTCGCCCAACTACCCCGGCGTCTATCCGCGCAACGTCACTTGCTACTACCGGTTGGAACACCGCCAACCGCCGAGAGGGAAGCACGCCATGCTCGCCGTCAGACAACGGAACAGTCACAAGATCCACATCAAGGATCAGATCGTCAAGTATGACCGCAGTCAGAGGGTGCTAAGGTAAGACACGAAATTGATCGTTTTAATTCAAAGTTAAGGCATGACACGATGAATGTCCGGCTGTGAATCAGCCATGCTCTACGCAAGGAGCATCTGTCGACAGGTGGACTGCCAAGGTAAGTAAAGTGTTCCAATCGCCAAGTATGGCGTCGTCTTGTCCACCAAGGCCAACAACACTTTGAACTACGACGACGAAGACCCAGAAAGAGCGAATACATCATAGGATAGTCAACACTAAACAGCCAGCGGTTAACGGATACAACGCATGCCATCACTGTGGGAGATTCTGTAACTTCAGGGTTGGTCTTTACAGTCACTCAAGAACCTATAATCTTAACTAATGATCCGCGGAAGACAATCATACTCGTTAGAGAGCGATAGACCATCATCATCATCACCACCACACAAGGAGCAGATTGCCCAATACAATCGCAGTCAAAGTGACTAAAGTTATGACATATAGTCAAGCATCTTAATTCTGACTTAGGGTGACCTGGCGGTCTAGGGGTAAGGTGTCAGACCTCTATACTGGCGGCCGGGGTTCAATCCCCGGTCCCGGCATAAATGTATCTGATTGCCAAACCCCTTCCTTCACCTCTGACAAGACATCTTGTGAATGTGGGGAATGCCAGGCCTCCACCGTGGTTCGGATCCCACGTTAAATTCATCTCACAATCACCCTACCATTACACATTAGCGTAAGTGCGTATAACCCGAACGGGTAGTAAGATGTGGTGCTAATAATAATAAAAAATTCTGACTTAAAGCATACAATGATAATGTCCATCTGTGAACCAACCATACTATACACAAGAAGCATATTGTCATATATGACCCCAGAAAAGGGTGTTACGATGAGCTACTGACGATTTGGTGAAATAATGTATTTATGTTTTGATGTTAACGTTTAAAGCATGCCATAACGAATGTCGATAGCTGTGGATCAGCTATATGATTCGAAAGAATCTGATTGCTAAATAAGACACAGCCAAAAGGGTATCAGACTAGGCTACTAACAATCTGGAGTTCAATATTCTGATCATAATGGTTGAAGCATGCCATGATGAATTTCTACTCGTGGATCAGCCATACGATTCAAAAGGGTCGTATCGTAGCGTTCAATTTGATAAATAATAACACAGTATAAAATAAAATGATCTTATTACCTAACTAATAAAAATTCTACCTTCGTCAGACATTTTCACTTCCAATAAATATACCGGTGACTGCCCCATTTGAACAGCAAGGGTCAGTACGTTATAACCCAGTAGTTATATATCTAGTTAATAAGGCCGGCTTACTGAAAAGGCCGTAATATTTCAGCTTGTAAACTAGGCTTAACAATCATGATTCATATTTCAAGGTTTTTTTTAATGCGTACGTGAAAACATGTTGTGTCTATTGAAACCTAAACAATAGTTTCTAATTTGGTCAAAAGTCTCTTCAACCATACAAATGGTTTGATGAAACACAATGGCGCAATCCTGTTGTTGTACACGTTTCACAACATTTGGGTTTTTAATAAAAACAGGGTGACCTGGCGGTCTAGGGGGTAAGGTGTCAAGACTTCTGTGCTGGCGGCCGGGGTTCAATCCTTGGTCCCGGCACAGATTTATCTGATTACCAAACCCTTCCTTCACCTCTGACAAGACATCTTGTGAATGTGTGGAATGCCAGGCCTCCACCGTGGTTCGGATCCCACGTTAAACTGTAGGTCCTCCATTTCATCTCACAATCACCCTACCATTACACATTAACGTAAGTGTGTATAACCCGAACGGGTAGTAAGACAAGGTGCTAATAATAATAATTAAAAGAATTGCATTATATATATATATATATATACATACAGTCGCGGATCAGACAAACCATTAACAGCAAGGAACATATCTTGAAAATAAGACCGTAGCCATGTTGTTTAAAAAGGTGCCACTGACGTTCTATTTCAGGGCTTTCCAACTGGCAGCGAACGAAATTTTTTGGAAAAGGAAAGTTACTGTGGTAAAATAGAACTTTTTCTAGCCAATAAACATAAAGTTTTTGACTTTCGTGTGAAAAATACATGAAAGCTCCAACTCACGTTCATGTTAAATTTCTTACATCTACTGTATTATATTGACGTTCCAATGGTAGTATATTCAAGTCAAAAAACTCGTTTATTGTGTAATTAAACATTTTTTTAATTAGCAACTATTTTACATTCACAATATCTGTTTTTGTTTTTGCATAATGTGAAAAAAAGTAGTCGATTCTGGTGCCAATATACTCGTAGATTCAATTGTGGTCTTCGGCCACTCTTAATTTGGACACCCCTGTTCTAGTGTGAAGAGAATTCAATATCTGAAGTGAACGTTTGAAGTATTGTAGTACCGATGTCTAAAAGAACATTCAAAAGCTTAAGATTACCATAGTATACCAAAACAGTCTGTTACTATGGCAACGAATTAAATCGCTTTATTGATCGACTACATTATCAAATTGTGTTTTTACAATACAATTTATAAGAAAATAAACTATACCTGACAAGGATTTGAACTAGTGGTTTTTTTTCGCTTAACGTAGTACTGGTTGTATGAATTATTAGTTTTTATAAACTAGGCATAGTAGGACACATAGAAGACCTCATGTGCAGCAGTTTTTGCCCACAAGAGTCAATGTGTCATCTCGGACTACGCGACACGGTGAGACTAGCACATATAGAATACCTTATGTGACATGCATGGCGGACTGCATCTTGCCCCTCCCAACTAATAATCTTCTTCCCCCACCCCCCATCTGTCACCCCTCATCATCCTGCATAAGTATAATACAGAGTTCAGATAAATGATCTGATTCCCTTGTTTATTTATAATGTACAGTAGCCTCATGGCTTCTTTGGTGCTGACTGACAGCTCACAGCTGACAGTTGACAGCTTTAAAAGTTACCAGACCAAATTACGAATCCCTACGCCGAACCAGATGATCTGCAAAAACATGTGTTTATGCAGCTGTCACTTTTGACAGTCAAAATTTAGGTATATACTTAAATTTTGTCTGTCAAAAGTCAGCTGTGAGCTGTCAGTCAGCACCAAAGAAGCCATGGGGCTACTGTAGAGCTATGATCAAATGTTGTTAAAGTATGAAGCATAACGTTTATCAACTATCAAGTATGTGAGTATTGTCTTTTAAGTATAATGGAGAATAATGATTAACTATTGTAAGATGCATGACATGGTCAATGAACTAAAACTATTTGCATGTGTTCGTGGCTCTGATGAGGGTCAGATCATTACATGTCTAGCAAGCATAAGAAGGTAAAGGTTGGCAACAGAGGAATCCAAAGAGGTGGTGAATATTTCCAAAAGCATGCAATAGTGTATCTAGACAAGACATACCTCCTTAACAACAGCGTTGTTTATGACGTCATCAGGAGGTCATTAAACCGGCCTGAACCTGTTTACAAGTCATATAGTGTCCTTTCTCATATGAGGAGGTGTGATAGAACGTATGCGCAGTTATAATGTGAATCCATCTGATGTTATCTTCAAGGAGGAGAAGTATGAACGTATGAACGATAGGGATTTATCGTTATAGACTCGAGCGTTAGAGTTATGGTTTATTGTCCAATAAGATTGCGAGTGATCTTTCTAGAATATTGAGTTAAGCAGAAAGTATATTTAATGATGAGAAGATGTATCAATTCTGCATCAGCATTTGCTTAAAGATATCAGAATCATACACTAAGGGAATTCAGCACCAGAACGTGGATATTCTGACAGTCATGTAGATAACGGTGGGAGGGAATTAAGGAGTTAAAGGTAATTTCAGGTTGTATCTTTAGTTCCCACAATATATGTTTTATACATTAGATATATAATATATATTTGTTTTAGGCCCCTTCTAAGGTGAGAGGTGAAGAGTATTTAGGGATTTAAAGTACACGTGATTATCAAAGGGGGTTGAGTGGAAAGGTCCTCAACTTAAAGAAAATATTGATTAAATTTATAGGGTGACCTGGCGGTCTAGGGGTAAGGTGTCAGACTTCTGTGCTGGGGGTCCGGGGTTCAATCCTCGGTCCCTGCACAGATTTATCTGATTGCCAAACCCTTCCTTCACCTCTGACAAGACATCTTGTGAATGTGGGGAATGCCAGGTCTCCACCGTGGTTCGGATTCCACGTTAAACTGTAGGTCCTCCATTTCATCTCACAATCACCCTACCATTACACATTAGCATAAGTGCGTACAACCCGAACAGGTAGTAAGACGCGGTGCTAATAATAATAATAATAATAATAATAATTAAATTTATATATTACTCCAAGAAGACGGTTTAAAACGATTATTGTTGATTAAGAATAAATGCATCGATAGGTTTGTTCCTAATCAAATCTTATATTACATCCCTTTGAGTAAGGATCAATCATAAATATTTGAATGAAGGCAAGTATCTGCAACATCATTTAAAATGAGTATGCTTGTTATTCTTCAAAGCAATAATTTATTATAGGTTTATTGAAGGCTGAAGGGTCTTCTTTGAAGCTGGAATATTATGAAGATTGTTAGGTTTTTGACTTGGGTAGTAGACATTGCGGGTATCATGATAACACTCCTGAGTTTTATGACTTCATCGAGTTTCGAATAGTGACTTGCAGCGTCGTCCTGGAAGCCGTCATGCTCAATGACGATTTAAAACTTAGGCTAGTTCAGACAATATCCTCTCCCGGCTCAGAGGGTATCCTCACTTAGGGGAAGGGGTGGTATGCGGGAGTCGAACATTGTCATGGTAGTGGGGTAGGAGGTTGTTTAAGATGGTAATTCACCGTTCCGAGTTCCGGGTGTGGCGAGTTCGGGATGGCAAGGAGAAAGGGGTGGGGCAAGGGTGGGATGGAGAGGGGAATTCTTCCTCTTTTAAAAGCCTCCATCTTCCTCTATCCTTCTACCATTCTTCTTCTTTTAATTGCTTCCATCTTCCTCTATCCTTCTACCATTCTTCTTCTTTTAATTGCTTCCATCTTCCTCTATCCTTCCACCATTCTTCTTTTAATTGCTTCCATCTTCCTCTATCCTTCCACCACTCTTCTTCTTTTAATTGCTTCCATCTTCCTCTATCTGTCCACCATTCTTCCTCTTTTAAATGCCTGCATCTTCCTCTTTTAAATGCCTGTATCTTCCTCTTTTAAATGCCTCCATCTTCCTCTATCCGTCCACCCTTCTTCCTCTTTTAAATTTTCCATCTTCCTCTATCCTTCCACCACTCTTCTTCTTTTAAATGCTTCCATTCTTTTCCTTTCATTTGAAAACTCTTTGTTACCTGCTCCTCCCACCTCTTGGCCCCATTTTCGCTCTTTTCCCCCCACATACTTTATTTACATCATTTACGTTTTCAAACTACCTGAAGAAAAAAGCATTTAATCCAGGAGGTGATTCTTTTAGAAACTACCGGAAGAAAAAAGCATTTAATCTGGGTGGTGATTCTTTTAGAAACTACTGGAAGAAAAAAGCATTTAATCCAGGAGGCAATGCGTTTCGAAACTACTGGAAGAAAAAAGCATTTAATCTGTGTGGTGATGATTTTAGAAACTACTGGAAGAAAAAAGCATTTAATCCAGGAGGTGATTCTTTTAGAAACTACCGAAAGAAAAAAGCATTTAATCTGGGTGGTGATTATTTTAGAAACTACTGGAAGAAAAAAGCATTTAATCTGTGTGGTGATGATTTTAGAAACTACTGGAAGAAAAAGAGCATTTAATCTAGGAGGTGATGCGTTTCCAAACTACCTGAAGAAAAAAGCATTTAATTCAGGAGGCAATGCGTTTAGAAACTACTGGAAGAAAAAGAGCATTTAATCTAGGAGGCGATGCGTTTCGAAACTACCGGAAGAAAAAGAACATTTAATCTAGGAGGTGATGCGTTTCCAAACTACCTGAATAAAAAAGCATTTAATCCAGGAGGCAATGCGTTTAGAAACTACCGGAAGAAAAAGAACATTTAATCTAGGAGGTGATGCGTTTCCAAACTACCTGAAGAAAAAGAACATTTAATCTAGGAGGTGATGCGTTTCGAAACTACCGGAAGAAAAAGAACATTTAATCTAGGAGGCGATGTGTTTCGAAACTACCGGAAGAAAAAAAGCATTTAATCTAGGAGGCGATGTGTTTCGAAACTACCGGAAGAAAAAAAACATTTAATCTGGAAGGCTTTCCGTTCCCAAAATTTTTTAAAGTCATTTCCTCTATAGTCTGAGTTAATAATATCTCGCTATTACGCATGTGCTTGTAATCCTGCGCAGAATTCCACTCTATCCCCCTCTCTATGAAAATGCGGCTACACTTATTATAAATTATACCTTCCTCTACCTTAGTACAATAGATATACTAAAATAGTAGTCACAAAGTATAACAGGGGGGTATTAACAATACGTATTCGATTGAACTTAAAATCTTACTTTGATTTTTGGGAGTTAAGTTAAAAAAATCCACTTCATTAGGTGAAACACAATAACTTTTATTATTTGTTTTTTTCCTTGAGCTTTTAATATTTAGATCTTGAAGTATTTCCCCTACCAACCCCCTCCCCTCCTTCGTCTACCGCATGAAATATATGAGGCCATTAATTTTTTTTATCCCGCTTTTTAACACCTAAAAAGATCTAAACGGTTATAATATAACGAAGGTAATTTTCTTCTTCATTTTTTTTTACAGAGTTGGAAAAGGGGGTGGTGGGGGAATTGGTCTCATAAAAAAGTTAAAAGTAAGTCTAAGCACATTGTTACAACAAAAAAAATCACTCTTCACGGAATTAATAAATGATCCACAAGAATTATTACTTAAGTTTAGATTTTTGAGGGGAAAAATGTATATATAACAGGGGAAGTAATTAATGGATTGTTTTAATTATATCTATACTAATAAAAGGAAGAGTTTTTCTGTACATCATGAGTATTGCACGATAACTACGGCACACATATGGGTCGAAATTTTAAAGTTATTAGCCCCTGTGCATGAACATGTTCACCTTTAAACAGGAGTTTTAAAATTTGGATTTGATTTTTTTTTTATAATTGGAAACTGGCTCGGAAGAAAAAAAAAATTGTTCGATTTGTTTGAAGCAAAGAAAAACGTTGCCCGGTGTAACCACGCAATGATAGTGTCAACTAAAGTAAACTACAGTCCAATTTTCATAAGAAGAATTTTTTGGAAAATATAAACATATTTTTTATCGGTCAAATTGCAGTTTTATAGCTATTGGTGATATTTATCAAAATTGGCAGCTACAAATAAACTGACGATGTATGCTATTATTAGCAATATATCTTATATCACGTATGGGCTATATGCTGATGTACTAATTACTGCAGTAGTTTTAGGTAATAGTAAGGTTATATTTAAAAGTTTACCAGCATTTGCGTGGAAGATGAGTGAAAAACCATTTTGGAAAAGCCCCCTCGGAACACCCGACTGGGATTCGAACCTTTATCTACCCGTCATCGGCATTCTAGTCTACTTGTACCACGCGGCCACCGTAGCGGGTTATAAATTAGTTTAAATATGACAGAGACCTCTTTTAACCATAATAAAGTGTATTAGAAAGGTCTCATGATTGTCTAATAGATGGCAGCACTGACTAAATTTAAATCAGATAAAGACCTCTTTTAACCATAATCTAAAGTTCATCAGAAAGGTCTCATGATTGTCTAATAGATGGCAGCACTAGCTCAATTTAAATATGACAGAGACCTCGTTTAACCATAATCTAAAACGCACTAGAAAGGTATCATGATGGTCTTAACAGATGGCAGCACTAGCTCAATTTGAGTTAAAATTGTTATCTCCCCCTTTTTACTCAGTAACCTTCATATCATCATCATCATCATCAGATGTAGTTCTTCCTCTTGTCATCTCTGGTTATGACCCTCCTCCAAGTCTCTTCATCATCAGATCATGATGATATCTGAACGCGGGAATCAAACTCGTGACATTTGGCTTAGAACGCCATTTCTCTGAACCGAATGAGCTATCCAGGCGTCTTCCCGTCCTGTGGTTGAGGCCATTTATTCACTCATATTTTAAGGCAAAGTCTATGATGGACGTTTGTAAACCGTTAGCTACTTAATGAGTCTTCAATTACGATCACGAGCTATCAGATAATACAGCCATCTTCGACTTCGGGAGGGCTTTATACTGAAAGTAGTACAATTACAACTGTACTATTTATAATATTACTATCATTGTACTATTGTCATCATAAATCCCTACTGAGTCGAAAGTGGCTGCCTTATCTGATAGCTCGAGATCTTAATAGATCACACATTTGTAGACGACGATTCCCACACGTCCATCAAAGACTCTGCCTTAAAATATGAGTGAAGAATGACCCTGGGCGCGGGATGATTCACTGGATAGCTCAGTGGACGTACTAAGCCAAAGGTCCCGGGTTCAATTCCCTTGCACAAGTTCCTTTTTTCACTTTAAAGAATATTATATTTAGATGCTACTATAACCGTAACCGACAAATATATTAGCTTGGCTATTTAATCATTATGTAAATGTGGGGAAAGCCAGGCCTCCACCGTGGTTCGGATTCCACGTTAAACTGTTGGTCCTCCATTTCATATCACACTCACCTTACCATTACACATTAGCGTAAGTGCGTATAGCCCGAACGGGTAGTAAGACGCGGTAATAATAATAATAATAATAATTAATCCTTAATTCCTTTTAATGTTGTTTTTCCCCATCGACTGTGACCCCATTTTATCCGTTGTTCTGCAGGGTGTGGGACCAGTGCAACGTGGTGCAGGACTACCTCACGGTGTACGACGGCAGTTCCACGACTAACCCCATCCTGGTGAGGCTCTGCGGAGGCGACGTGGTCCCGGACATCGTCAGCAGTGGGCCCAACATGCTCCTCGAGTTTCACACGTCGCCGTTCGACAACCCTTTCCACCCCGTGCCACTCAGCTACCTACCCGGGTTCGAGCTGGAGGTTCAGGTAAGCTACACAGGATTATCCTCTCCACCCCGTACCACTCGGCTACCTGGAGGTCCAGGTAAGAGAGACATGCATGTGTGTCTTTTGATCTAAGGAGTCAACGAGCTCAATTCCCGGATTAAAAAAAAAATTAGCACCGTAAAACACTTGGCTTGGCTTTTTTGAGTTTTTTTTTTCTTTTTCGGAAATCATCATTTTTCATATACTTTCTGTCTTCAAAAGTGCGGATTTAGGGTATGCACTCAGTGGGGGCATCCTATTAAAAGAATATGTTTTTGGCAGATGTTTATACATGGTTAAAAAGTTGAATTTTTTTGTTGTTTAAAATTGGAGCAAAGTAATCCGGGGGGTACCAATACTTTGCTCCAATTTTGAAATATCCTAGAAACAAACCTGAATCGGCACTTGGAGCAATGCTACCCCGCCCATGGAATTAATAATAGGGCCACAAATACAGAAGAAATGCTTTTAAAAAAAATATTTCTCCAAAAAATTGATCAAAGTACACCAAAAAATGTCAAAGCGTTTTTCTTTTCCACAAAAATATGATCTTATCATTTAAATTGTAGAAATATTAGCTCTGAGTATCCTAGAGGAACAAAATTCGCTCTTTTATGAGGTATTAAAAAAATGAACATAGTTTTCTGAACACAACCATAGGTGATTGAGATCAAGCAAAATCAAAGGATGATTGAACAGAAGAATGAATTATTTTCGTTATAAAGATTAGGCAGTTAGGAAACAAAAATTAAACCAAATTAGGCTGATAGTTATGACGTCAAGTTAGCCAACTCGGGCACTTGGTACAGTTTCCTCGCTCGGAAGATGCAGCGAGGCTCATCAATCGCACAAACAACGTGGTCCAATTTGTAATCGAGGATGTTTTCTCGTTCTGGCCACTTCCATGCCTTTGAACCTTTGGCCATTGTAGACAATTTGGCTGCTTCTTCATTCAGGCTCAATATAAGACCTGGATAAAAAAGCGTCGTCGTACTTAACTTTACAGTATTGACCGGGCAACTTCCCCACAGGCTTGATGATTTGAACTGGTTCTGATGTATCAAGACTCTTACTAGTTCCTTGCTGATTGCTTCGCTCTTGTTCCTCATCTTCTGCCAATTGCTTTGAACAATATTCTTCCCAAGTCTCGTCCTTATAATCTCTACAGATATCATCAGGTACATCGGTTTCGCTGTCACTATCTTGTATTCTTCTTTTCCTTTGGCGTTGCAGTGCAATAGTTCGAGCACAGATTGATGGTCCCTCTAACAAATCACCCAAAGCCATTCTTTCCCCTTTATGGAACATTGAACTTCTTCCTTCTACCTACATTTTTTTTTTTGTCCATTCCTCCCTTTTATTTTCCAAACTGGGAAGGAAAGAATTCTGAATAGTCTTATCATCAAAAAACATGTTTTGTATTGAGGCGTTTCAGAAATGGTTCAACGTCAATTGGACAAATCCCACAATCCTTAAATCTGGACCGGAGATTTTCTGCAATGTCATCAGCTGTTGTTTTTTAACAACTGCTTATAAGAAGTGGTGGCATGTCTTTTTTTTTATCAACTAATTTCCGTTAGCATCCTTCCATTCTGATAGGATCTGGTGCCATGTTCTTTTTACACTTCGGAAAACTGAAACATCCAATGGTTGTGTGATGTGTGTGCTATTTGGAGGGAGACATATAAAAGAAATGTTATTCTCCTCACATAATGTAACCACTTTAACAGAGATATGAGCCCCAAGATTGTCACAAATTACCGCTTATCTACCAGGTGGTTTACGAGCAGTAGGGATAAAAATGGATTGAAACCATTCTAGAAAAGTAGGAATGTCAAACCAACCACTAGAACTGTTGCTGTGCCTAGCGCCAGGGTTGTCCATTATCGGCCCACGTGTTCCACATATTCCGGAATTTGTAAAGTATAAACAGAGGAAGTAACTCTCTTGAGACGCTTCCACAAAACTTGATGGATGTCCCGTTTTTTCGTCGTGTTTCTCATGTGCTTCACATATGTCGTCCCTTGTCTTCTCAACACTTATTTTTCATTCCTGGATCGTCAACGAGATTAGTCTCATCCAAATTGAGTACGAGTATGTCGGATGGTGGGATTTCCTCCAATTCTTTTTACAGAAATGAAATTTAGTCTTTCAGGTTATTCTCTGAGATAGAACCTCGGGACTTTTTAATGTTTGCAGTCTTTTTAAAAAAAAAAAAGCAAATGTCCTGGCATGTTCTGTCTAAATATCTTCACATTCCTACCCTGTTGCTCCAAATAATCTCTTATGATCATCTTGAGGTCGAATTCTGATAAGATGAACCCATAGTCGGACAGGACATGCTTACAATGCAGCGGACCGAATCTAGTTCTGCTTCTGAGAAAACTGGGGGAAACTCAGGTCACTGAGGGTGACGGTCACCAATCTTGTTTACAATACTACGTCTAGGTATTTTGTAATGTTCACTTGGCTCGCGTTGGGACATTTGCCTGGAGCTAACGGCTACAAAACACTACTTCAAGGTCTCTTCTGTATACATTAGCCCCACGGCTTCTTTGGTGCTGACTGACAGCTTTGAATAGCTATCAGACCAAATTATGTATTCCTACGCCGAACCATATGAACTGCAAAAACATGTGTTTAGCAGCTGTCACTTCTGACGGTCAAATATTTAAGTATATACCTAAATGTTGACTGTCAGAAGTCAGCTGTGAGCTGTCAGTCAGCACCAAAGAAGCCATGGGGCTACTGTAGTCTCTGTAGGTCCTGGCCCCCAACTTCCTCTTATATGTTTGAGGCATCCTCAATCTGTTAACCTGTAAACAAACAAACAAAATTATCAAATTTTGTACAGGTGGTCGTTTGGCTACAAATACAGCTGTCGGGGTTACTTTTCTCTAAGCTAAGGGGGTTTCTTTGCTTCCAAAACATTGGTACAAAGATACCTCATTTTCTGGAGCAAAGATACCCCAACCACCATTTTCATTTATTGACGCTCAGAAAACAATCAAAATCGAAAAAACTCAGTAAGATTCTGTATCAGTATCACATTTCTGACAATATAGGACTATTACTAGCCAGCTGTGGTGGTTGAACTCTCCCGCAGACACGAATTTTCGCGAAATTTTTAGAAACAAATTTATTGAGACCTCACTGAAAAGCCAGGATAACGTGGATGTAACAGTTATGGAAGGTAATGCTACATGGAGAGGTTTTCTACACTCATTCATGCCCAACAAACAAATAACTGGAGCGCTAGTGTCGGACAAGGGCCTTTGTGTGACTTCACCGTTAAAAATTTTCAGTTTTTGGAAAAAAAATAGGCCCAGATGGAACAAAGTTTTACGGCACCTCGTCTTAATAGCCGTTCGGGCTATATTATTATTATTATTATTATTATTATTATTATTATTATTATTATTATTAGCACCGCGTCTTACTACCCGTTTGGGTTATACGCACTTACGCTAATGTGTAATAGTAGGGTGTTAATGATATGAAATGAAGGACCTACAGTTTAACGTGGGATCCGGACCACGGTGGAGGCCTGGCATTCCCCACATTCACAAGATGTCTTGTCAGAGGTGAAGGAAGCGTTTGGTAATAATATAAATCTGTGCCGGGACCGAGGATTGAATCCCGGCCAGCAGCATTCGGGCTATACGTATATATATATATATATATTATTCAAATGAGTTAGGAAAAAGGAAGGTTGAACTCATAAAAAGTAGGAAGAGTGGAAATACCTTTGTAGGGAAAACCACCCTCATTATAGTCAACTGGTATCCAAACCCTGAATCTCTCGTCTCGATCATTAGTGACAGAGTACACTGCAATTAAAACGACTTAGACAGCTAGCCCACCACTGTAGTCAAAAACTCTCCCGATAACTTATTCATAGAAACAAAAATAATTACGAATATAATTTAATCTCGATTTTTCAAGGATATAAAAAAATTAGTATAAACATTTACTTTAAAATAAAATCACGTTGTCTAAAGCGTCGATTTCGCAATAGATTGGTTTCCGATACAAAGAGCACAGAGTTCATTTATACGGGTCGGTTGTACAGAGGATTTTTTTTCATAAATGGTTTTCAATTCTCCTTCCACTCAAATGTGGGTATATTTCATCTAAATTTTACCTCTCTCATCCCTAACTGGTTAGCATTATTACATATAATCTTCATACAGACCTAATGGGTACTAAGAAGCGTTGTTAAAACAAACGAATTTAAAAAAAAATTGTATCATCGGTTCGGTATATAAAAAGATAAAACTAGAGAGAAAAAAAATTCTCAAATTTTTATTTTTTAAAGATATATTGAGGCTTTTTTTGGACAATAACGGATTCTCCCAAAACATTTTTTTTTGTAGAATGAGAAAGAGTGTGATGGAAAGGGGGGTAAAATATATTTTGGTGTGAAGGCAACATTATTGCGATGACACAGCTGTGCGGTTCTAACAATACACTGGAATTTCAATTCCCCCCTTTACTCTCCAACCCTCCAGCCACGCACAAACGTAAATAAAAGATATATTCGCTTAAGGGTATATTTATATTATGTATCTATAAGATAACAGCTTTTTTTTCCCCCTCAGTGCATGAGCGTTTCAGAGATTAGCATTATATATATATATTTAATATGGAATATGGGAAATTTTTATTTGATACAAGCAACAACAACAAAAATATACATTAATTTATCAGGAGAAAAACCAACTATGACACAGTTTTTTTATAGCACCACCTTTTACAACCTCTCCAGTTTATAGCTATATGTATTGATTACACTACCTAATGATATAGGGAAGAGGAAGGCCAAATTTAGATAAAGTGTACCTGCATTTTCATGGAGAGAAAGAGTGAAAAACCATTCGGAAAAAAACTGATCCGACCGGGATCGAGCCACGATATCCCTGGTGATGGTTTGTCTAGTCTATTGCGAGATTTACACCTTATACCATGCTGCCACTGAAGCAGGTATGACACAATAAATTTTAACATATTTTTTCTTACAATAATTCCTCACTATTTAAAATACCCTTAAAGTGTATTATGAATAGTTATATTTGACATCTAGATAATATCATTAAATCTACTTTCATTTATTCTGAAAATTGAAAAATGACACCTGGATACGGGAATTTAACCCGGGTCCAGGTCTCATTTTTCAATTTTAAGAATATTATATCTAGATGGCGAATTCCTCAATAAAAATCACAAATAATAGCTTCGGATATTTGATTCTTACGTTCATTTATTCGTACGCAAAGCCATGTGATCTGTAGCTGTCACTTTTAATATATATATATATTTTAGCACTGTGTTTTATTTCTTGTTCGGTCCATACATGGGGATGTATTCGCATGGTCCTGGAAAAAACAAAGAAAGTTTTGTGTCCGGTAAAAACCGGGGAAATAGATAATTTTTTAAAAAAACTAATAAAAATATTGAAATATTTGTTTATTTGGGACATTTAACTGAAAAAAAATAAGTTCCTTGAATGGACATAAAAGTGAGATGAAGAATTAAGAAAGTTCATCATAGGAGAGGTTCAACTCAGCCCCCGGATCGCGCGAGGTTTGGGAGTAAAAGGGGAAAGGAAAAGACAAGAAATGTGTGCAGTACATTCGTATTTGAATGATTACTCGACATTTCCCGCGGTGACGATGGGGGACAAAGCGACAAAGTTTCTTGTTAATAACTACAGTATGTCCCTGTTATGACAGAATGAAGATTTGTCCACAGCGCTTATCTGGGAAGACATTCTAAAATGGTCAAAAAACGGCCTTTTCAATGCAGTTTTTATCCAAATATCGTTTAATATTTGAACAATGTTCAGTATTAGTAACTTCTAACAACTCTTTATCTCCATTAATGTTTAACCAGAAATGATCCACGTGCAATAGTGTTGGTGTAGATTTACTATTTCTAGCAGACTGTACCACAGAGTTGATTGACGTGTGATGCACGCTTATTCAAACATTTCCTATTACCCCTTAAACAAGGATTGTGCAGTGACAGAAGATGTATTTCCCCATCAGTCTTATATTATCCGGCTTTAAACATATGTTACATGACATCACACTTAGTCAATTTAGTGAGAAATAACATTTTATTATTACTCTTTTCTTTAATCTGATCCTCCATGGAAAAATTAGCATTTCTTCTGAAAAACTCGGAAAAAACCGGAAATTTGGTAACAATAAAATAGTGGCGACCCTTCCCTAACTACTCTTAATTGTGTTAAGGATAAGTAAATTAGTAAGGATGGAGCATAGTATAAATGTACCCGAATTTTCTTCAGTAGAAATTGGGAAATCATCTAGAAGGGGAAAAAAACTTTAATACAGGATACCGGAATTCAAACCGCGATCCCTCTGTCTCCAAAAAATACAGTTCTAACGTGACAATAACGCCTTAGACCGTGCGATCACTGATCCGTGTTTAAAAACTATCGTTAAAAAGTCAAATTATTTAATTTGTTGTTTCTCAAATGAAACTTAGCTCTAAAAAAAAAAAGTTGGATGAATTGACCTAAATCAGCCGAGCTTGATAAAAAATATATAACTCCATCCCAAACAGCTTCAGACCTCCACGTGCCCCTTAATATTCCCCTCACCCCCTTCCTCTTCTCTCTTAACACATTCTTCTTCATCCCCTTAACCCATCTCTTACCCTTTCCACTGTAAAAAAAAAAAAGTAACTTATCTTTTGAGTCCAGACTTCGAAAGCTAAGGCAAAGGACGAAGAGTTCTTGCATTATTTAATGTTTCGGAATAAGGCGTAAAGGAGGTAGGTTGGGAGGGGGCAAGGAAAGGAGATTCAGGAGGGGGGTGGGAGGGGTTGGACAAAAAAGGCTCCTATACAATATGCATGGGTGAATGGACTATTTATTCCAAATGCTTTTAAAATGCATGTAAGAGCCCACAGAAAGTATATGGGGCGGTTGGAAAGGGGGGCTGGGATGGAATGGGGGTTGGAAGTCACAAGAACGCAAGGCGAGACATGAATAGCCCTTCCGTTTTTTTTTAAACCTTATTTATTTCTACTTTTTTTTTTATCTACGACAGTTTATGTTTTAGAAGTTTTTGCTGTCTTCTACTTCCCCCCCTCGTTTATGTGTGTTTTGTAATTTATTTAAAAAAAATTAATTAATTTTTTATTTTATTATAGGCATACATTTATTTTAAAGATATATTACTTAGTTTTACTTTCATATACAAAAACAAAAAGAAATTGTGGTTCATAGGAATATGATCAGTAAAATATGAAAACAGCTACAGTTTATCATTTTTAACGATTTTAATAATTATAAATAAAGATGACCTGGTGGTCTAGGGGGTAAGGTAACAGACTTATGTGCAAGGCGGGGTCCGGGGTTCAATCCTCGGTCCCGGCATAGATTTATCTGATTACCAAACCCTTCCTTCACCTCTGACAAGAC
>CABEEJ010002626.1:59504-86884 GCA_901482245.1 Timema douglasi | reverse complement strand
AACAAAAGTTTTTTTTTTTTCAAGTTTAAACAAACAAATAAGATTCAATTCTTCTAAAAGTTGTTCATTTTTATAAATGGAATATAATTACGATCTATATCGGTGAACACGTGGTCTAAGACGTCATACCCATCTGGTTTGTCGCTGATTAAGAGTTTGGGGTCTGTAGTCCGGTTGGTTGTATAAAGGGTTATTTTTTATAAACGGATTTCCACTTAAATGTGGGTATATTTTCTCTGAATTTTGCCTCCCTTATTCCCCATATATATATATATTTATATATATGTATACATTTCTTCAAAAATCTCGTCTGATTCATTAGCCTAATTAGTAGCGTGTCTGTCTATTGAGTTGAGGGTCCTTGGTTCGATTCCTGACATGGGTGTAAAATGTATAGTTGTAGAAATGTGGGTTTTCCATTTAATTGTAGATAAATTAACTTCCGGGGGGCTGGATTTTGTCTCCCTTCTAGATTAAAGTTAATTATAAGGAATGAGCTGAAATAATCAAGTTTAGAAAGCCCACGTATAATACCTCAAATAATTTCTATTTATTTTCTAGTTTTAATCTCAAATAGTCATATATTAAGCCGCATTTACATGACCCTTAAATATTACGAAAAACTAAATTTTAATTTTCATATACTATCCACACTCTGAAGCAGGTGTTGGCAACGGGCCGATCATGATCAGCCGGTCGTAATTTTCAGTCGATCGCTTAATAAAACTACATCGCCATTAAAAGTTTATCTTAGATTATTTAAATTTTTAAATAATACCACATAATATTTAAGTATGAGCAAAATATCCTTGATCGGTCATATTATACTTGACATCATCTCAGAGAAAACTGTATGGTTACTATTGTGAAACGGTGTTGTCATTCTCTAGTTTTCATGTGGTCAATCTTCCTTAAGATATAAGACAAATTTTGCAACGCTGGTTAGTCGAGGTTGCCAGTAGATCCTTCTTACCCCAGCATACCACCTTCAGATATAACTGAGAGTGAGGAGATTTGGCAACAGTTAACTGAAAGATAGTGAAGATAAAGCTTTTCTCTTAAGATCTGCAGTTCCCTAAGAGGTGATATTGAGTATAGGTAGTATTATACGAAATTTAAATATTTTAATATTAATAATTGGACGTTCTAATCATTAAATTTCTCAAATCCTATGCTAGCCGATGGATTCAAGATTTCTAAAACGTCGAAAAAAAATTATTTTAATACTATTAATAATACTTTGACTTCAGATAACAATTTTAAGGAATTATTAAAAAGGAAATATACAGATACTTGTGATTTGGGAGATTAACAAAATAACCACAAAAAATCTTAATGGTACTAATAAAATTAATTCACCAAAAAAAAAGTGTGTTTTTGTTTATGACTTAATAGGCATGACAAAAAAACTTGTTTTAAGTCAAATTTTAAATATGATATTTTTAACTGAAATTGTCCCATTTTTAAAGATTCGAGGATTTAAATTTTGTATTTAAGATTCGAAAGAAAATTTAAGGTTAGTATTAAAGAAATATAAAATTCTACCCAATTATATTAAATTTTAAAAAGTACTTTTCATTTATTCTTTATTTTTTCCATTAAACATGAAGACATTTGATAAGTTTATAAGTAGGTTAGGGTCCAAAATTCAATTTTAAGGGTGCAGGGGGGGGAAAGGTGGAATGTCCAATCTTAGCTCAAATTTAGTTAGTGCTGCCATCTGTTAGACAATCATAAGACCTTTATGATGAACTTTAGATTATAGTTAAAAAGTTTTCTGTCATAATTAATTCTTTTTTTAAAATTATTTGATGGGGTGATTATGGGGTTTAAGATATAAAAAAAAGTCCTTTAAAATGTATGCTTCCCACTTTTTCCACTATACTATTCATATGGTAAAATCCGGTATTTTTTTCCTCTCCAAAGAAATGAGTGTCAAATTTTCAAACTACATTTATTTTTACAGACTGTACCTTATAAAATAGTTTACCCTTGGTACCCCCAACAGCTTATGAATAATTGTCCCACATTAACTGGCCCGATGGTATAATAATTCGGAATACAGATTTGGCCCACGAGGCAACTTAGCTCACTGGACTACTAAAAGGTACAGTTTGGTTAAGTTCTCACCCCACAACCCCCGGGCCTCCTTCCCCTCTACCCCTCCTTGACCTCACATCCCTCGGCCACCAACCTTTTTATCAACGTTTCACGCTACGTCACTGTCTGCTTACATTACCATATTGGCAGACAAATTGTTTCAAAAGTTTATACCTGTTGACTAATACATTACGGATGATTTATGTTTAGAATACGGTAGATTCTCTTATTATCCGGGTTAGTGAGAAAAAAACTTTTTTTAAATATATATATATATATATATATATACATACATACAGGGTGTTTGAAAACTCATAGCCCAAACTGCGCAAAAAGGTTGTTTGAACCTAAAATAATACAAAATACTTATACACTTATATCCGGAAAAGGTGACCTGGCGGTCTAGGGGTAAGGTGTCAGACTTCTATGCTGGCGGCCGGGGTTCGATCCTCGGTCCCGGCAAAGATTNGGTGTCAGACTTCTATGCTGGCGGCCGGGGTTCGATCCTCGGTCCCGGCAAAGATTTATCTGATTACCAAACCCTTCCTTCACCTCTGACAAGACATCTTGTGAATGTGGGGAATGCCAGGCCACCACCGTGGTTCGGATCCCACGTTAAACTGTAGGTCCTCCATTTCATCTCACAATCACACTACCATTACACATTAGCGTAAGTGCGTATAACCCGAACGGGTAGTAAGACGTGGTGCTAATAATAATAATAATAATACATCCGGAAAACTATGCTAATACCATTAAACTGTGTTCAAAGTTTCGGCGTACAGCACCGGGAGAGCAAAGCTGTTCAAGTATGCGTGTCTACGTCTACGTTACAGCTAACAAGTTCCTCACAAACTTCATTCCCATGACCTCCACTTTCCTAGTATTCGCTTACGTTCAATGTCCCGTGTTTATGCAATGGGTACGCCCTGTACAGCACTTCTTTGCACTTCAATAGAACTTCTCTATTCCAGAACGGGTGATTTACACACCTTTAAAAACCACTCCGCGTGTTGTCCTTCTTCTCGTTAGACTCTCACTACTTCCCTCCCAGCTTTCGCCTGAATCAAACTTCCAAGATATTCTACGTTCTGTACTTCTGTACTATACAGGGGAAGTACCGCAAGGGAGGCCAAGAAAGAGATGGGAGGAGCAGATAACAGAAAGAGTGCAAGTGAGAGGAGAAGAATGGAAGAAATTTAAAAAAAGGAAGAGTGCTGGGAAGGATAGAGGAAGCTGGATACATTTTGTTAAACTAGCCCGGTCATAGTCTGGAAAAAAAAGTTGATGACGATGATTTTCACCATATTAAAATATAACAAATAAATAAGTTATTTTTAACTAAAATATTTAAAAAAAAATCTTATTTCTTAATTAATATAACCCACAAAATTATTTGCCTCTGAATAGCTGCGTTTAGAAGCCCATTCTAATATCCAGGATATTAGACAAAATAGTTATATGTAGTCCATCTCATTACACTCTATCTCTATCTTGGACTAGTTATATCCAGTCCACTTCATTACATTATATCCTTATCTTGAGTTGGATCTACCAAGTCCACCTTATTACACCCTATCCCTATCTTAAGCTAGTTCTATCCATTTCACCTCATTACATACTCTCTTTATTTTGAACTAGTTATATCCAGTCTATCTCATTACACCTTATCCCTATCTTGAGCTAGTTCTATCCAGTCCACCTCATTACACCCTATCTCTATCTTGAGCTAGTTCTATCCAGTCCATCTCATTACACTCTATTCCTATCCTGGGCTAGTTATATCCAGTCCATATCATCACACCCTATCTCTATCTTGAGCTAGTTCTATCCATTCCATCTCATTACACCCTATCCCTATCCTGGGCTAGTTATATCCAGTCCATATCATCACACCCTATCTCTATCTTGAGCTAGTTCTATCCAGTCCATCTCATTACACCCTATCTCAATCTTGAACTAGTTCTATCCATTCCACCTCATTACACCCTATCTCTATCTTGAGCTAGTTCTATCCAGTCCACCTCATTACACCATTTTCCTATCTTGAGCTAGTTCTATCCAGTCCACCTCACTACACCCTTCTTCTTTCAGGTACATTATAATTCCATCTTCCCATCTGCGTCTAGATCTGCTCAATGGTTTCTTCTCATTGGTTTAAACCGTCATTACCTTGAACACGGTTCTAGAATCTCTCATTCGAACGGCATCTCCTGCCAACCCTAATCTGTGAGAGTTGATCATCCTAATAAGGTCGTGTGTTAGGAAAGGGATTGTAAATCATCATTATGTAACCTCCTCCATATCACAGAGGCCTCATCCCTTTTTGGACCAAATATCTTCATAAGCACCTTGTTTTTCAAACATCCTAAAAAAAAAAAGTCATGTAAGGTAAGAGACCCACGTTTCACACCCATAGAGAACAACCGGTAGAACCATTGTTTTATATCTCCTTATACCTTCTTTTTTATGTTTCTGTTACAGGTTTTATTCGTGGACGCGAGGTCGCACAGCTACGTGCGTGAAGGGGGGCACTGTGAGTTCCTCTTGACGAGTTTCGACTCCTCGTGGGGGGTACTGGAGAACCCGAGGCATTCCCTCCCTCCCAACACCACCTGCAGGTAGATACGAGTACTATCCTACTTTTAGAATGAGTCTGGATTAAAGATTCTGAGAAACCTGTTGTTTTTTTGCGCTATATGTACAGTTTCTTGCCTACCCCGTAGGGGAACGGCGTGACTAGGTATGTATGTATGTACTCGTACGTGTGTATGTATGTGTGTATGCATGTTTTAATTTATGTATGTATGTATGTGTTTATTTATGTGTGTTTGCATGTTTTAGTTTATGTGTGTGTGTATGCATGTATGCTTGTGTGTATATATGTATGTGTATATGTGTATGAATGTAGGTGTGTGTGTGTGTATATATATATATATATATATATATATCTAGTGTAGTTGTGTATGTATGTATGTATTAGTGTAAGTGTGTATTTATGTATCTAATGTAGGTGTGTATGTTCGTTTTTTATTGGAATTTAAAGCTATAAAACTGAATATTTATAGCCCAGCCTTAACAAAATCTCAATAAAAACTTTTCATATACCTGACCATTATTCAAAACTTAACCTAATATTTGTAGCTGCATTTCATTAATTGATCAGGTTATACACCTATGAAATAATTACGCTAGAATGTGGGGGATTATGAAGGTTGAAGCATGGAGGAAATCTACCAGCAGTTTCAATTAAATAACGTGTAAAACTGTTCACCACAACCAACAGGGATTCGAACGACGATATATCTGATATAGACATTCCAATACATTGGGAGAGTGACACCTTAGACAGTTCGACCACTGGGGTAGGTCAACATATAGTTAGTTACCTATTACCCGCCTCGGTGGCGTAGTTGGCTAATGCTCTGGTCGTGTTGAGCTCGACTCCTGAGGACGGGGAGATCGAGTTTCGAATCTCGGTCGGGGGAACTGGGGGTGGTTTTTCCTAAATGATTTTCCATTCTACCTCCACGCAAATACGGGTTCACTTCCTCTAATTCAACCTTCCCAATTCCTAATCCATTAGAGTAATTAGTACTTAACCGCGTATAGCTCAAACGGGTAGTAGTAAGACGTGGTGCTAATTATTATTAGTATTAGTTACCTATTAATTCAATGTTCTCAAATCACCCCAACTCTAGTGTAATTGAAACGGACTCTATCGTCACTCTAACGTCTTCAGGTACCATTTCCAAGGTCGACGCCATGAGACGGTTTGGTTGGCGTTCGTCAAGTATCACGCCGCCAGCACTGACCCGGCGGCCTATGACCTTGGCGCCGAATGCAACGCGCGCCTGCGCATTTGGGATGGCCGCATTGCCTCTGGTCCCGGTTCGCCAACACAGGTAAGCAACACCTATTTTTAATACATAATTACTTGAATATATTTTTTTTAAAGTCCATATAGATTTTAATTTTTTTTTTGTGACCTGGCGGTCTAGGGGTAAGGTGTCGGACTTCTGTGCTGAGGGTCCGGGGTTCAATCCTCGGTCCCGGCACAGATTTATTTGATTACCAAACCCTTCCTTCTACCACTGACAAGACTTGTATTAATCACAACTTGGGAGTGTGTGGAATGCCTGACCTCCGCCGTGGTTCGGATCCCACGTTAAACTGTAGGTCCTCCATTTCATCTCACAATCACCCTACCATTACACATTAGCGTAAGTGCGTACAACCCGAACGGGTAGTAAGACGCGGTGCTAATAATAATATTTTTTTGTGATTTTTAAAATTGTAAAATGTTTTACTGGTTTTAGTCCCAATATTTTCTAAAATACAAATAAATATAATGCAGAAACCGCACCACGATGTGAAGTATGGTTCGAGTTATATTACCTACCTGAGTTAGGTGTTATCTGGGTGTGAGACGGGCTCTTAAGACGTCTGGTTCTAGCTGTATTACCTACCTAAGTTAGGTGTTATCTGGGTGTGAGACGGGCTCTTAAGACGTCTGGTTCTAGCTGTATTACCTACCTAAGTTAGGTGTTATCAGGGGAGTGAGACAGGCTCTTAAGACGTCTGGTTATAGCTGTATTACTTACCTGAGTTAGGTTTTATCTGGGGAGTGAGACGGGCTCTTAAAATATATATATATTTTTATTTTCTCCTTTCCACCTATATACCCACGACAGAACTACGTTATTTTTCTGCCGCTGTATACAGAATTATTTCTATTGTTCTATTTAGCCCCTGGGTAAATTTGTCGATGTTTCTGTCACAACATTTCAATAGATAATTTGTCTCTGTGAATACTTTATCGTCCGTTCGCGTTTCGACAAAGAGAACAACACATCATTGTTATTTATTTTTTTGTATTGTATTTTTTTTTCGTGAGTTGAATTATCTGTTTAAAAAAAAGTGGAAGGTGAACGAAACAGCGAGTTAAATAACCCCTAAGCATCGAGAGTGTTGTTTTGTAGGATTGATAAATTACGTCACGTCCCGTTTTGACCTGAAATGTTGACGGATAAATATAATATTTAAATCTGTACTTTTTGTTTAACGTAAGGTAAGAAAAAAAGTTGTTTTTTAAACAGAAAAAAATACCGGAGATTACTCCCTACCTATAGGGATTATTACCGGTAGATTTCTAAATAGCATTTTTCTTTCTTATATATCTTATTTTCAAACTAAATTATTTTTCTAATATATTGAAAAATGACACCTGGACACCGGAATCGAACCCCGGTACCTTTGGCTTAGCTGTTTAATGCTCTAGCCACCGAGCTCTATCGGGATCGTCTAATGCCCAGGGCTCGTTCTTCATCCATATTTTAATAATAATAATAATAATATTTAGCACCGCGTCTTACTACCCGTTCGGGTTATACGCTTTAAGTACTAATTACTCTAATGGATTAGGAATTGATAAGGTTGTATTAGAGGAAGTGAACCCGCATTTGCGTGGAAGGAGAGTGGAAAACCATTTAGGAAAAACCACCCCCAGTTCACCCGACCGAGATTCGAACCTCGATCTCCCCGTCCTCAGCAGTTGAGCTCAACATGACAAGCGCGTTAGCCAACTACGCCACCGAGGCGGGTCATATTTTAAGACAGAGTCTGTAATGGACGTGTGGATACAAAGAGCTATATATAATATAACAGCCATCGGCGATTCTATTGTGTATTTATGTTGCCAACAGTACAAACACATTTTACAATCTAAGCGAAACAAGATGTAATAAAGCAACGCTATATAATTAAATCTATTGGCCCTTTTCATTCGGCGTCTAAATGCAGAGCCGTGGGAAAAAACGATTATCTTAAAGAATTTTTATTATTTTGCAATTTTCTTTTCGGAAACGGTTTATTCATGAATATAAGCATGTTTGTTAAGTTATACTTTTTATATAAATAACTCATTTATAATTTTAACATTGATCAAATATCGATAAAATCGTCATTATTCAATAGGAAACTGCTGGATTCATAACAAAAAATAAGAAAATGTAACAATTAATAAACATCGATACATTATCTTAGAAGAGGTTTTGAAAATATTACTATAAAAATTTCACTCGTTTTCAAAAATTCTGGTATTTCCAAACGTATGATTTTTCCGCAAGACCTGTCTGGTAGCTAGCGCCATATACGGTTTCTGTGATCCATCTGCTCCTTTTCCTGTAGGAAAGAAGAAAATTCATCATACATGCTTTCCGTGGAGGCTCGTTCCATATCTCGTTGAGATGATAGTGATAGTATGAGGGTTATAGTGAGTATGAGGGTGATAGTGAGTATGAGGGTGATAGTGAGTGTGAGGGTGATAGTGAGTGTGAGGGTGATAGCGAGTATGAGGGCGATAGTGAGTATGAGGGCGATAGTGAGTATGAGGGTGATAGTGAGTATGAGGGTGATAGTGAGTATGAGTGTGATAGTGAGTGTGAGGGTGATAGCGAGTATGAGGGAGATAGTGAGTATGAGGGCGATAGTGAGTATGAGGGTGATAATGTTTCTTCACACGGTGACATCAACGGTTCCTGTATATTTGTCAAGGGTGTCCTGGATTTGTTTTAGCACCACGTCTTACTACCCACTCGAATAATACCCATACATACTAATTATGCCAATGTGTTAGGAATGTGTGAGTTTAATTTAGAGCATGTGCACACACATTTGCTTGGATAAATAAAGAGGGAGATTTGAAAAACAAATTGGGTAAAAAATACCCTATTATACCCAACCAGGAGATGAACCTGACCTCTTCGTCCTCGGTGGTCTAGTTTATTGCAAGAATGACACCTTAAACTATTCGGTCATTGAAGCAGGTTGGGAAACTTTTTTTTTTCTCCTGCCGTGTCCAGAAGAACATATTATTTTTTAATAAAAAAACTTTATTAATGATTCATTACGGAAATATTGCGCAAACAACGCCTGTCGATGAAAATAACATCAATCAAAATATGATAACAACTAAATACCTTTACGATAGTAATGTGTCCGGTTGTTTGTTTCTTTTTTTTTGCTTTTGATAACTTCATCCTACGATCTATAATTCATCACGATAATCCGTGGCAATAATTTTCACAAATTTGGAACAAACAACTCCATCGTGCGCTTGGGCCTAAAAGTTGGTTTAGATATTCAATTAAATTGCGATGTATACAATAGTGTAATTTACATTCTAATATTTTGATAACGGATCAAAATTTAGTGTCGTGTTTCGTTTTCGATCCCATAAATTATGTGATACGTCTATATTCCACTTGTAATATTCATTTCGGGGGAATATATTAAAAAATATTTTTTTTTTTTTAAATGGAAAGCGTTGAATGCTTGAAAGTGCCTGCCAACGGCGTTAAACCGATTAACTGTTTTAATACATCGCGTATTAGTGTAATACAATAAAGCTTACAGTAGAATAGAATTTCCTTTTCAAACAAAATACAGGATTACGCAAAATGATTGTATTTTTTCAACAGGGGGTATTTTTTTTATCACTCCATCTACTAAATACGTTAATGTTTTAAGGATTTAAAAATTTGAATTTAGATCGCGTGTAACCACATTTTCCTGGAAAGAGAATGGAAAAGCCATTTGGGTAAAAATCACCCCCCAGATAACCCAGCCGAGATTCTAACCTCGATATCCCCGTCATCAGTAATAACCTAGTTTACTGTGAGAGTAGCGCGTTAGACCACGTGACCGGAGAAGTGTATGTCACTTTCCTAATTAGAGTAAAAGATCGAGGTTCGAATATTGGTCGGATGTGCTTAGGTTTTTTTTTCCGAAATATTTACCACTTTCTATCCACGCAAATTTGGGTACACTTCTTTTTAATATAACCTCACTTATTCCTGAAGCCAACAAAGTAATAACTATATAAAGGTAAAACCCTAAAGGGTAGTAAGACGCGGGGCTATATAAAAAAAATGAAGGGGAACAAATAAAGTTGTGAGCGGAGTGTGTGAAGTGTGATAAAATGTATTTACGACCAGACAGGTATATGTGTTTGGGGGAGAAGCTAAATAGCTTCCTAATGATGGTCAGGGAGTGTTTTAGTTCGTCTTTATTTAAGTCTTTATTAAGGTTTCTCTTGTTTAGTAGGATTCTGGTAGTAAGGTGACCTGGCGGAGTAGGGGGTAAGGTGTCACACTTCTATGTTGGGGTTCGGGGTTCAATCCTCGGTCCCGGCAAAGATTTATCTGATTACCAAACCCTTCCTTCATCTCTGACAAGACATCTTGTGAATGTGTGGAATGCCAGGCCTCCACCGTTTGTAGGTCCTCCATTTCATATCACAATCACCCTACCATTACACATTAGCGTAAGTGCGTACAACCCGAACGGATAGTAAGACGCGGTGCTAATAGTAATAATGAATAAGGAAATACTCAATAAGACACACAAACTATCACACGCTTATAGTCTTGTGATAAACCCTACTGTGTGATAACGAAACACCCCGTGAGGTTCATACTTATTTGGAACACCCCCAAAAAATGCAAAGAGGTTATCGGGAATTTCTATATTGGGGGAGATGTTAAGGGGTACGTTTACTTAGAAGGGAGGCCAATAAAAAAATTGAAAAGAAAGTTCAACCTAAAACAAAACTAATACTTACTTTAATTATTTATATTTATTTGTAATATTGGGGGGTAACTACCCCCCTTGTCCTCCCAATTCCTCCAATGGACATTTCGCCGAATATAGCATTTGAATTTAAATGATAATCTTTCTTATTCAAAAAAAGAGGGTAACTAGATAGACACCTTATGTAAGCAGAAATGCGAGGAGTTGGATGGATACATCCGTTCCAGGAAGGGAAACCTATCATCCCCTGTATACTGTCCACAGATGAACGTGAGTCTTCTGGGGGAGTTCTGCAAGGACGAGGTCCCACGGCTCTGCGACCACAATCTTCTGAGTAACAGCACCCGCTTCACTCGCCCTTGCGCGTTAGGAGAGAGCTACGTCTCCTCGGACTCGGAGCTGACCATCGAGCAGTTTCTGAGACAAGGTAGCGCCCTCTACCCCGTCAGCTTCGTCCTCCGATACGAGTTCGTCGACACCTCCTTAGAGGGGGCGCCCATCAAACTCTCGGACAACGCCTGCGACAGGGTCTTCGTCTCGTCACCGACGGCGTCCCCCTCCGGGAGGTTCCAATCGCCGAGGAGCGTCTTCTTCTACGGGAGAGGAGGTGCTCAGAACCTGAGCTGCCTGTTGAGGTTCGAGGCTGGCGTCGGCGAAAGGTTGAGACTGACCTTCACCAGGGCGAGGTTCGGCGACAGACCGTGCGAGTCTCGGGTAGACTCGAGGACCGGGCGGTGGAAGTGCGCGGTGACCAAACCCAAGTTCTCTAGGTCAAGGATCTTAGCCGGGGGTCTAGGGTCGGGCGGTGGTGTGGCGGAGCTGTGGGTGTCGGAGTACCCCTGGCCCGGAGTGCAGATACCTAGGGACTGCCTGTGTTCGCGTCTACCGGAACCTCTCGTCGTCACGACGCTCACATCCTCCGTGGTGGAGGTGAATTTCACGGTAACCATGATGAACATCACGCAAGACTTCTCCGACTTTTATTTCGAAGGGGAGTACCAGTTTCTGAGCGGCTCCGACCTCGAAGGCGGGGTTTGTTCCACGTCGAGGGAGGAGCGTCGACTGAGAGGTTCCAGCGGTGAGATAGCTCTCCGGAGCCCGGTCTCCAGGAAAACCGTCGTCCAGGACTCTTTGGTCCAAGAGGAGCGTGTGGATATCGTGGGGGAGAAGGACGCGTCGAGCGCGTACAGGTGCGTCAACTACCCTTGGCTCATCGAGCCCGAGGACCCCGCGAACAATTTCCTCTACCTCAAGATCCGCGGTTTCGAACTGTCTTCGCCCACGGCGACGAACAAGGTGGTCGGCCTCCAGTGCCCGACGCTGAACCGGATCGTGGTGTACTCCGGGGTGGACACGCGTGACCCTAAGGTGGTGTGCCCCGTCGAGGACGGTTCTAACGGGATCCAGGTGGTGGAGGTGTTCTCGGACGGTTGGAACCGCACCGGTAACGGGACCGGTGCTTCCAGTGGTCTGCTTCTTCTGTCTCCGCACGCCAGGAGCTTCGTCGTGGAGTTCCTGGAGAGGGAACCGGGGAGCTACGCCGTCACGTGGATGGAGGTCTCCAAGAGACCCCTCCTTTCATCTTCAAGTTCCTTCATTATGTATTCTTCTACGACTCCACCGGACTGCCCTTATAGGTAGGTGGATTATAGTCGGATTAGCCTTCCTTTCCACAGTGCTGGTGGGCGTAGACACGGATCTGGACAACTCGGCGCCATTATCTGGGTCCGGCCAACTGGGCGCCAGGGTCATTAAAAAAATTTAGTTGTAAATATGTAAAACAAACAACTATGCGCCATTTAGACTAGGTTAGGTTAGGTTATGTTAATTCTTATTTTTCATGGTTATTTGTGTTATAATAATATTTTCAAAAATTTACTACATCAAGTAGTCTAACTTTAGAGATATACACCAATTTAGTTTCCTCTTTTATTAATTAAAAACACACTCCAAAAATGAATATTTAGTACAAAAAAAAATTGCTTGTCTACATTGGCGCTCAGTTGTCTTAGCGTCCAGTCTTACCAGCGCCCAGGTGTCCTAGACCAACGTGGACAGTCTCTTCTGGTTTGGTTTGACGATGATGGGAAGGTTGAGGCCCAGATTAGGTACGTCTATTTTTCTCCCCCCTTAATCATTACCATCTCCATGCAAATGCAGATTAAAATTTCCCCTGACATTTATTTATTTTCTACACCATCAGTTTAAGTAAAACGTAGAGCAAAATAATTCTGTGTTACAGAGAATTTCTTCAACTTGTTGACCGTCCGGTATCGTTTGCATGGCTCTTTATAGATAACCCTGAATATGTTACACTAGAGAGTAGTGTAACATATTCAGAGTTATCTATAAAGAGTTTTTAAAACTGTTCGGACACTTTGTACCTCTTCTTATGTCCTCCTCTTGGCTGTCTCTATAGCGTTTATAAACTATTTTACCAACATGTATCCCTTAACCTGTCCTATACTCTTTTATAACATTTACTGGGCTCTCTCTAAAGAGTTTTTGAACTTTTGGACCAGCCTGTATCTTTCTATATGTCCTCCTCACTCGTGTAACTTGTTTTTGGTGGTAACTAAAGAGTTTCTGAACTTGTTGACCACCTTGTATCATCTTACACATCTTCCCCCACAATGTTACATGTTCTCGATTGTTGACCACCTTGTGTCTCGCAAAATGTCCACCTCCCAAATATAACATGTTCTCAGTTGTTGACCACCTTGTATCTCGCAACATGTCCTACTCCCCAGTGTAACATGTTCTCGATTGTTCCAGGTGTCCGGAACTGAACGCGTGCATCAGCGCCGCCCTGTGGTGCGACGGCGCCCGCCACTGCCCCTCCGGGTTCGACGAGGAGGAGACCAACTGCGCCTACCAGTTCGGCGTCCCCTTGCTGTACGTGGCCATAGGCGCCGGGGCGCTGGGCGTCCTGGCGCTGCTCATCATAATGACGGCGTGCGTCAAGTGCCGCCAGCACCGGCGCAGCGAGAGGAAGAAAAAGAAGACCTCTGGCGGCGTCGGGGTGAACGCCAACCACCTGCACATCAACCACCTGCATAACAACGGCGACAGCGTCGGGAAGAGGTACCCGTCGTCCGCGGAGGATATGTTTCTGGACGGGAAAGACAGTCTGTGTTGACAAGACGTTGTTGCCATGGAGACGACAGTGTAAAAAATGTTCGTTTGTACATATATTAAATACATAAAGAAGAAAAGAAGAAAATTGTTGTGTTTTGTTTACCTAATAATGATAAATATCTGTGGAATATGTGGTTCAAAAGCTGTTTGAAGTGAGTGCGAGTTAAAACGTAAAAAAATATATATAAAAAATCGTTCTTTTGCGTGTTTGTTTGACCAAAATAAATCAAATATTGCTTCACTGGAGAAGTTTAGTTTAATTTTCCATAATAAACAGTAAGTAACAAATCTTAACTTATTTTATTATTTATCACCACGTCCTACTACCCGTTCCGTTTGTACGTTTTAAGTATCGATTACGCTAATTGGGTTAGGAATTGGGAAGGTTGAATTTAGAGGAGATGAACCCGCATTAACGTGGAGGGAGAGTGGAAAAGCGTTTTAGAAAAGGAAAAAAACCACCAGTTCACCCTACTGACATTAGAACCTCTATCTGCCCGTCGTCGGCAGTCTAGCGCAACACGAAACTAGCGCGTTAGCCAATTACGCCACTGAGGCGGGTATAAAACAATATAATTTTTATTTATGTTTTAAAAAATAAATTATTCTGATATTTAGCTAAGCAAAACACTTTTATCAGGGTGTCGTATTTGGTTTAAATCTTGTCATTTGACTTACGGTGGAAGATTTTTTTTTTTAATATCAACTTTACACAAAACCCGCTTGTGTTTGGTCGCGTGGTCTAAGGCGCGCTACTCTCACATTACACTAGACTGCCGGTTATAAGGTTCGAATCTCAGTCGGGTGTAATGAGGTTTTTTGTTTTCTTTCCAAAATTGTTTTACATTCCATCACTACGTAAATTCGGGTACACTTCCTCTAAATATAACCTTCCTAATCCCTGAAATAATTAGCGTGATTAGTACTTAAACATATGTTCCGAACGGGTAGTAAGAAGCGATGCTAAAAGAAACTTTACACAGATGAAAGAAAGATATGTAAATAGGTGGGGAGTTTTGGGAGGGGGGGGGTTGTAAGGATAGGTGAAAAGGGGGAATAGATAAAAATCGCACGAGTGAAGGGGGAGAGGAGGGTGTTTAAATTCTTTGATACCCACGAAAGTTATTCAAGAATTGTAAAATTTAATATGTATAGAAAATTAAACTAAACATATCTACTGAAGACAAACTCGTACAGTATTTTTTGACTCTTTTTTTTTTTTCTAAATAAAAAATAATTAAACTGCAAAATTATATACCAGAAAACGTATTTCTTTTTTTTTTATGCGTATGGGTTAAATAACTTTCAAATGAATTGACTGATAGGAGAAAAGGAAATGAGGGGTGGATATTTCCCCTCGACTCGCCTAAATGACGGTCTCAGATTCCGTTCGTTATGGCGTCATAAGTCAAAATCGCTGGATAGAAAGACATTTGTTGTGATATGTTTAGGGTGTTTTTGTTTTTTTCAAGCGTCTGTGAATTTAATAAGTGCAAGTAGATTCTCGCGCATGCGTGGGAGTATAATAAGTATTGTTATTGACCCTTACAGTCCTCTCTAAGGGCCTTGTATACCTGTGACGTCATGGTTAGCTGCGATAAGATTTCCCGAAGAAAATTTTATTTCATTTTTATTCGATGAGTTTTAAAAATAATTCTTAAATATATTTTTTTTTAAATAGACTAATACTGTCACAATTTTTTTTAAAATTTTGAAGCTTTTTTATTTTGTAAACACCTTTTTTTTTACCGCTGCGTCTTACTACCCGTACGAGTTATACGTTTATGAACTCAGGGAGATTTGAACCTCGATCCCCCCACTTCATTGGCAGTCCAGTCTGCTACTAGAGTAAACCACGAGGCCGCTGAGGCGGATTCATCTTATTTAAAATCGTCTACAACTCAGGATATATGGTTTATTCACGAAAATGTCCTGTAGGAGCCTTCCTGCCAGGATGTAGATTAAAAAAAAGTTCTTTGAAGGAAATGTCTATATAGAATAGGAAAATAGAAAACTATAAATTTTGAAACACAAGTCGGTGCTATCCGGGGGCAAATAGTAGAATGAGTGTTTATCCTAGTCAGCGGAAGAGGGTAAACCAGAAGCTTCACAGGATTATGTGCACGTTTTCGTTTCTCTCTTTATAATTCATACACTGGCGTATAAATGTGATATTTCCTAGGTGCGTCAAGTTGAGATGTGACCCACTCTGCAAGTTAGTTTTTAATTCTTCGGTGGCCGCATGGTTTGTGGCGCTACTCTCCCAGTAGACTATACTACAGATGACGGGGAGATCAAGGTTCAAATATTAGTCGGATGTACCTAGGATAACTTTTCCAAAATGTTTTTTCTACGCTCTCCGTTAAATGGTGATACATTTCCTTTAAATATAACTCTCCACATCCTTATAAGAAAACCTTAATTAGTACATAAAATCAATACATAACCCGACGGAGTAGTAAGATTCGAAGATATAAAAGTGAGGTGTCAGACTTCTGTGCTGGGGGGTCCGGGGTTCAATCCTCGGTCCCGGCACAGATTTATCTGATCACCAAACCCTTCCTTCACCTCTGACAAGACATCTTGTGAATGTGGGGAATGCCAGGCCTCCACCGTGGTTCGGATCCCACGTTAAACTGTAGGTCCTCCATTTCATCTCACAATCATCCTACCATTACACATTAGTGTAAGTGCGTATAACCCGATCGGGTGGTAAGACGCTAATAATAATAACAATAATATTAATAAAACTACAAATTTAGGGTTATTAAGGAAAAATAGCCCTGTTGGTATCTTTCGACTTTATTTTAGTGTTAACCATATTTCGAAATAAAGCATTGGGAATTAAATATCGCCTTAAAGCTGAACGTCTGTGCGGAAATTTCTCGCTTACCGAGGCGGCCTCCTCTTTATTATTATTATTATTATTATTATTATTATTATTATTATTATTAGCACCGCGTCTTACTACCCGTTTGGGTTATACGCACTTATGCTAATGTGTAATGGTAGGGTGATTGTGAGATGAAATGAAGGACCTACAGTTTAACGTGGAATCCGAACCACGGTGGAGGCCTGGCGTTCCCAGCGGCCTCCTTAAGAAAGTTAAAGTGTATCTAACTTCTTGTCAGTAATATGATCTTCAGGTCTATTGAATACGGAGAGTGTAGGCGAGATTTGAACTGTGTTAGCTTAGTAAATAAAAATCTTTATAATGTTAACGATATTTACTATTGCATTATCAGAATAAACTCAACCTAATCTTAGCGTTGACTTCAAGGGGACCCACTTAATTTTTCTCCAGGGAGAGGGGAGATAAGGGGGGCATTTGAATACCCCCCAATAAGTCGGGGGTCTCGGGGTCCTCCTTTGGGAAAAAAAAAATTACTAAATTGAAGCCTCAAAAGACACTTTTTAAGACAATCCTTTTCTCCTGAAAAATAAGATTAAAAAAAAAAAAAAGTATTTCAAATTTATCCACATTCATGGGTAGACACTTGTCCTTAACGATTTTAATAGCGAATTCTGCATGCGCCAAACTATCAATCCTGAAGTGAAGTCAGCAGGTGTGTTGGGCGCTAGTAATTAATTTATTAGTTATATTCTTTAACTCTATGTGTGCTGAGACACTGTTTGAGCGCTAGTGTTGGGTGGGATTGACCTACTTTTAGTATTAATATAACCTCATAATATCAGCGGGGGGGACAATTCTCCCCTCCACCCCCCCTCCCTGACGACCACTGTGGCCGCACCTGGTTTACGTGTTTGATAAGGTTTTGTTAGTATGATAGTAACTGAACGTTTAAATGGGTCTACCAGTGCGTACATTTCTTTATTCATTTGTTTTAGTTTCTTATTTTCGCGCATGCGCACGACTCAACATGCACTCCAATCCACATACCGTGTTGTTCTTGAAACTGGACAGCTATGGAGAAAGCAACGAATTGGTCGTATTACTCTTTGTATTTAAACGTGTCAACATAACAGTGTTATTGTTTTTGTTGTTTTTAAGAACGACAAGTGATTAAAAATGTTACTACATAAAAAAGTGATTGAAGTGAGTTTTTTTAAATAACTATGCAAACATGATAAACAAGTTATAAGTGAACATCTGATTAAAACGTAATAAAGAAACAAAACAGAGTATTCGTTGATCGTTGGATATATCCATGTGAGTGAAATTGATTCAATGCATGGGTAAAGGGTTGTACTTTATTTTATTTTTAAATAGATGGAATATATAATTCAAAAATTTAAAATGAAAAAAATGTGTATGGCATACAAACAATGAATTCAGAACTAGGTTATGCACAAACAAATGCCTTCCAAATGGCGCTCCATTTTAATTTTTGCGAAAGTAAATCTGCTCATTTTAATATTATTGAATTTTAATTTGTTTTTTTATTTTAATTCCTTGCAGCAGCCTTTTGTCTTTGGCTCAATCTAAATTTTAAAATTAATTAATAAGCGCACAATATTGATTACATAAGCTCAACACACTTTAAACTAGTAACACATGATATAATTAAATTAATATCGTCATTTAATTTATTTTATGATGATCTTATAGTTTGAACGTTTAAATAAATATTTTTAAGAGCCAATTATTTATGTTGGTACCGCACTGAAGTATGTGCTTCCGAAATATAAATTCCTTATTAAAATATTTGTTAAATAAATAGTGTATTTTTTTTGCTATAAAAGGCATAATTTATAATGCAGATAAAAATATGTTATAAAACTTCATAATAAAGTTAATATTAGAGGGGGTTTGTTTAAAAGCTACAATTAAACTTATGAACGTTAAAAAAATCAAATAAAAATTTAAAACCTAATACAAAAATTTGGTCCGGCCTTTTTAAACGGATTTTTTTTAATTTCGTTTTGATAATGTTTATAGAGTTTTCAGTGGATTTTGGCGACTTAAAATGTGAAACGAAATAAAATAACTTTTCCAAAATAAAATATTGTTATAAACTATTATTAGTAACCGAATGTGAAATGTTAAATATCTTAATTGATTTTATAAAACAGAGAGTAGATCTAATTATTAAAAACACTGCTTTAAAGTCGGGGGTTTCTTTTTCCAAAATTGAAAATGGTTACAATATTTGTCTTTAAAAAAATCCATATAAACGTTTTAAGGGTAGAACTATAGTCAAATTATGTTAGCTTAAAAATAATTTCAACTTATATTTCGGTTTACAGTTGAGTCATTTGACATTTTGATTTAAGATAACCAAAATATTTTAAACAAAATAACAGCAAAAAACAAAACATTTTGGTTAAGATAAAATTTTATAATAGGTCTATATTTTTAGGGGGTCTGCACAGCGTCCATTAATGAGCTATGAATAAATAAGGTTGAATATATAGGAAGTGTACCCGCATTTTAGTTTAAAGGACGGTTATTAAATATTTAGGAAAAAATCGCCCTGAATCCACCCAACCGGGACTCAAACCCTAATCGCCCAGTCATTGACAAATTATTCTATTGTGAGAGTGACGCCTTATACCATTCGACCACCGAAACGATGTTTAAGGAATGCAAAATTTAGAGTAAGTGTATATTATTTATTTGAGATATTTTAACGTATATTTTATCTAGAACAGACACAACACCCAGCCCCCTGACCGTTAATATATTACTGTGAAAAGGGGGGGGGGGGCAACCCCACATTTCACCAATGTTAAGTGTTTCGGTCATGCCGGGATTTGAACTTGATACCCTTAAATCAGTAGACATACACGCTACTGACTGAACTAAGAACTCTGACAGGAAGTGTGTCCGCATTTGCATGGCGGGAGAGAGTGGAAAACTATTTAGAAATAAACATTTCACACAAAATTATATCGAGATTCAAGACTCGAACTCCACGTCATCAACAGTCTAGTTGATTGCGAGAGTGACGCCTTATACTATGCGGCCACCGAAGAGAGTAATGATCCATCGCACGCCGATTAAAAGTAACTTGATATAAGTTAATTTCCCACTAAGCCCTTTTCTCTTGCCCTATCTTACTAATCCCCGTTTACCTTTTCTTCAAGGTCGGGTATCAGCTATCACAAAACAGTCAGTGTCAATATTATTACTAGCACCACGTCTTACTACCCGTTCGGGTTATACGCACTTACGCTAATGTGTAATGGTAGGGTGATAGTGAGATGAAATGGAGGACCTACAGTTTAACGTGGAATCCGAACCATGGTGGAGGCCTGGCATTCCACACATTAACAAGATGTCTTGTCAGAGGTGAAGGAAGGGTTTGGTAATCAGATAAATCTTTGCCTCGACCGAGGATTGAACCCCGGCCGCCAGCATAGAAGTCTGACACCTTACCCCCTAGACCACCAGGTCACCTACAGTTTTTTATTAGATCCATATAGTTCCCACTACTAGTTGGCTAGGCCTGCCGTAGCTTCATATGTCTTATAATCTAACTTAAGACTAGGAAAGGCACAACATCCAGTCCCCCGGCTGTTAACTCATCAGTATGAAAGGGTAAACCCATATTTCACCAATAATGTTTCGGCGATGCTGGGAATCGAACCCGGGACCCTCAATTCAGAAGACGTAGACAGACACGCTATTGACTAAGCTAAGCTGTCGGGGATGCTTTTCATGAAAAGCAGAGCTAAATTGTGATTGGTCAAATGGGGACTGAGTGAGGGAAGAACAAAGAAAATAGGCCTATTCTAAGAATAGTCTTACAATATCTAATCCATTTCGGTCGTCAAATGGTATAAGACGTCACTTTTAAAAAAAAAATCGGGGCTCGTATCCCAGTTGGGAAGTTTTGGGAGTGTTTTTTTGCTAAATTATGTTCACCATCCCTTTAAGCAAATTCTGGTACTCTTGCTTTAAATTTGACCTTTCTCATTATTATTATTATTATTATTATTACCGCGTCTTACTACCCGTTCGGGTTGTATACACTTACGCTAACGTGTAATGGTAGGGTGATTGTGAGATGAAATGGAGGACCTACAGTTTAACGTGGAATCCGAACCACGTCCCCACATTCACAAGATGTCTTGTCAGAGGTGAAGGAAGGGTTTGGTAATCAGATAAATATGTGCCGGGACCGAGGATTGAACACCCGACCCAAGCACAGAAGTATTGACACCTTACCCCTAGACCGCCAGGTCACCCTCATTCTTTACACCTTAGTACATAGGCGTGCGAGCCAAACGGGTAATAATACGCGGCGTCAAAAAACTGCAGTAAAAAAATTAATGTTATATATATACTATGATTTATTTGAGATTTATATTTTTTTTATAACGATATCAACAAAGTAATTATGATCATCATGTTTTCTCTTTTTTTGGGGGGTTCGATATATTTTTTTTTGTAAAATTAAGCTCCATTTTCGGGGAGGGGGAAGAATGTGGAATTGATCTTTTTTTTATATATTATATATATATATATATATAAAAAGACATTAAAGTTACGAGTGTGTTAATAAAAGTTTTAGTATGGAGCGTGTTTTCTAACAAGCAATAGACTTGCTCAAGGCTATTTAAAAACAATATTGAAAACTCATTATAATATAATAAATTGTGGTTTGTTTACACAGCGATGGAGTAAATAAACTATACTATTATGCAAGTGACTAATTATGTAATTATTGTTATCACTAAATGTCTTATTTTATGTGTGTGAAAGAGAATAAATGATTGCGTTAAAGGAAATCAAATGAAATACCTTTTTTGTACATTTTATTTGAAGAAAATAAAAGTGAAGTGTTTTTTGAGTTAAAAGTTATTAGTGAAATCATTTGTTTTGTATCAAACTGTGAGAATTTTTCATTGCTAATTACTGGGATTTTTTATATCTTATTCTACATTTGGTGTTAGGGTAGGAGTAACAGTTAAATTTTATTTATATGAAGTTAACGCAAGTTAAAGTAAATTGGACGTCACCAAGAGTTTTGGTAAAATGAAAATCACCAGGAGTTAAGGCAATGTATCAGTCACTTAGCGTTAAGACAGGATTTACATCAATATAAGTTAAGATGGGATTGACATAACTAGCAGGTAAGGTAACATGTTGGTCACCAGGAGTTAAGATAGAAGTTACATCCTCAGGAGTTGAAATAATATTCAAATCACCAGGAGTTAAGGTAGGATAGATATCAGCATTTATCGTGTAATGGACATAACCAAACTCAAGTTAAAGTAAGCTGTACGTCACCACAATCTTAGGTAAGATGGACGTCACCGAAAGTTGAGGTAATATGGACGTCACCGAAAGTTGAGGTAATATGGACGTCACCGCAAGTTGAGGTAATATGGACGTCACCGCAAGTTAAGGTAATATGGACGTCACCGCAAGTTGAAGTAAGAGGGACGTCACCGCAAGTTGAAGTAAGAGGGACGTCACCGCGAGTTTAGGTAAGAGGGACGTCACTGCAAGTTGAGTTAAGATGGACGTCACCGCAAGTTGAGGTTAGAGGGACGTCACCGCAAATTGAAGTGAGAGGGACGTCACCGCAAGTTGAAGTAAGAGGGACGTCACCGCAAGTTGAAGTAAGAGGGACGTCACCGCAAGTTGAAGTAAGAGGGACGTCACCGCGAGTTGAAGTAAGAGGGACGTCACCGCAAGTTTAGGTAAGAGGGATGTCACCACAAGTTGAGGTAAGATGGACGTCACCACAAGTTTAGGTAATATAGACGTCACCACAAGTTTAGGTAATATGGACGTCACCACAAGTTGAGGTAAGATAGACGTCACCAGAAGTTGAGGTAAGATAGAAGTCACCAGAAGTTGAGGTAAGATGGACGTCACCACAAGTTTAGGTAAGATAGACGTCACCACAAGTTTAGATAATATGGACGTCACCACAAGTTTAGGTAATATGGACGTCACCACAAGTTTAGGTAAGATGGACGTCACCACAAGTTGATGGTAAGATGGACGTCACCACAAGTTTAGGTAAGATAGACGTCACCACAAGTTTAGGTAATATGGACGTCACCACAAGTTTAGGTAATATGGACGTCACCACAAGTTGAGGTAAGATGGACGTCACCACAAGTTTAGGTAAGATAGACGTCACCAGAAGTTTAGGTAATATGGACGTCACCACAAGTTTAGGTAATATGGACGTCACCACAAGTTTAGGTAATATGGACGTCACCACAAGTTGAGGTAAGATAGACGTCACCACAAGTTTAGGTAAGATGGACGTCACCACAAGTTTAGGTAAGATAGACGTCACCAGAAGTTGAGGTAAGATAGACGTCACCACAAGTTGAGGTAATATGGACGTCACCACAAGTTGAGGTAAGATGGACGTCACCACAAGTTTAGGTAAGATAGACGTCACCACAAGTTTAGGTAATATGGACGTCACCACAAGTTTAGGTAAGATAGACGTCACCACAAGTTGAGGTAAGATGGACGTCACCACAAGTTTAGGTAAGATAGACGTCACCACAAGTTTGGGTAAGATAGACGTCACCACAAGTTTAGGTAAGATGGACGTCACCACAAGTTGAGGTAAGATAGACGTCACCGCAAGTAAAGGTAATATGGACGTGCGGGTCAAAGAGTATTTCTCTTCCTGCCTTACTTTCATTACAGGAGAGTCTAGGGGTTCGAACCACGTCATAATACACTCTTCTGATTTCTCTGTATCCTAACATTCAAGTGCTGGTACACTTCTTCTACTTTTCTAGTCCTTAACCCAAAATTTGCGTTGAACACGGCGATAGAAAAAAAACCTTTTATTACATATTATCGGAAACTTAAGTCTCATTTCCCGGTCGAAGCCAACCAAACTAGCGCCATGTGACCCTTCCGGTAAGAAGTTGAACTACTTTGTAGCTCCACCCTGTATAGTATACATGGACGGAGACGTAACTTTGAAAAGGCCAGAATCGTTGTCCAAAGCAACAGGAAAGTTGGAAGTATCCAAACTTGGGAACACGTGAACAAATATTTACCCTCTCATTGGGGTGGAGGGAGGTTTACTTACCTCTTGGTATAGTTTAAAACGATCAATTAGTTTACTTAATGAACTCGCTAACGTTTGAAGAGGGAACTTATTTGTTAACATTACTAACGAACACACCAAGAAAGTTAATATTTGACTATTGTATTAATGGGATGAAATGGGGCATATTCTAAAGCAAAGTTTTGGCTAATTTTACCGCTTTTGAATTAGTTTTGATCACTTTTTAAAATCAAAGTTAATTTTGAAATCACCAAAATTAAGTTTTAAAATCATATTATTATTAATATTATTAGCACCGCGTCTTACTACCCGTTCGGGCTATTCACACTTACACTAATGTGTGATGGTAGGGTGATTGTGAGATGAAATGGAGGACCTACAGCTTAACGTGGGATCCCAACCACGGTGAAGGCCTGGCATTCCCCACATTCTCAAGATGTCTTGTCTAGAGGTGAAGGAAGGGTTTGGTAATCAGATAAATCTGGGTCGGGACCGAGGATTGAACCCCGGCCGCCAGCACAGAAGTCTGACACCTTACCCTTAGACCGCCAGGTCACCTGCTTGAAAAAAATAACCTTCTTCTAGGTGTAACTTAACACACCTCTTGTGATAAATTGTGTATATCACTCCCTCTGTTCTGGCCTTAACATAAATGTTTCATTTTACAGTTGCTAACACTAGATCTAGCGAGACCCTTTATCATTTTAAAACGTCAGGGGGAAAAAAAGAGGCTTTATATATATATATAAGTTTGATGGAGTGCCTCAACAGTCCAATTTTAATAGAAAGGACCTTTTTAGAAAATATAAACATATATTTTGGTGGACGAAAAAAATTTAAAATAGAAAATATTTTATCAGTGTAAATTTATAGATATTGATAATATCAATCAATAAGCGACCGTTGCAGAATACGTAGCTTGACGTATGCACATATGTTTTAAAATATTGTTTCAATAGGCCTACCTCGCCTTAATACCCGTTAGAGTGATACGCTTATGTACTAATTACATTAATATTACCCCGCCTCGGTGGCGTAGTTGGCTAACGCGCTAGTCGTGATGAGCTCGACTGATGAGGACGGGGAGATCGAGGATCGAATCTCGGTCGGATATGCTAAGGGTGGTTTCCCCCTAAATTGTTTTTCCACTTTCCCTCCACGCAAATGCGGGTACACTTCCGCTAGATATAACAGGGTTCTAACGCGTGATGGGAAACCTGGAGTTAAAAAAAAATCAGGCCTGTAAATGTTATGGAATCTCTCATTGTTCTAGTTTTTCCCTGGAATTGTTTAGGTCGTCTTGGAAATTACTTTGTCTCCCAGGGTTATTTTTTCCAAAAAAACAACAGTTAATCAGGAGGGGGAAAAAATGTTTTAATCTACATAAAATAAACTATCATGCACAATATGAATAGTAAAAGTTGGGGTATTTAGCGCGCACTTTCTAAACCGAATGTTTATATCGATGCACGACATAAAAACTAACTTAAATTTATAACAGACACAACATGTAGCCCTGGGGCGTTAATTCATCGCTTTAAAAAGGGAAAACCCACAGTTCACCAATTATTATTTGGAAAAGAGTTTGTTACAATAGGTTTTAATTATTTTAATAAGTCGTTGAGTCATGGAATACATTAAAAAATAATCATTGGTGTCGAAAGGAGCAGATATAGGAGGAGTTCAGAGCCTTTATTAAATAAAATACCTCGACAAGACGTGTATTAATCACAACTTGTGAATGTGGGGAATGCCAGGCCTCCACCGTGGTTCGGATCCCACGTTAAACTGTAGATCCTCCATTTCATCTCACAATCACCCTACCATTAAACATTAGCGTAAGTGCGTATGACCCGAACGGGTAGTAAGAAGCGGTGCTAATAATAATAATAATCTACTATGAGAGTAGCGTTTTAGACCACGTGACCACCGAAGGCGTTGCTGTTTTTATTCGCTACATTTTAAAATCCTATTTCTTCACCCGTTTCGCTAGACTGAATTTCATTTCTCCTACCTTACCCGTTTCTACCTTAATTATTTTTCCACCAACTTTCTTGTCTCTCTTTTCTCTGTGCAATCTTAATATTAAAGTGATTTATTATGCTTGTTTTTTTTTCCCCCTTAGTATCTTTTATTTTTACTCTTGTGTCGACTTATTAAAATGGAGGCATTCACTACGAGAGAACAATAAAAGTGTAATAAAGTTACAAAATAAGATTTAAGGTAGTGTCAAAACTAGAGCTTTATCTCAAGTGTTATTTACCAAAAACTGGTGAGTTTTATGAAACATATATTTAGGGGGAAAAATTACGAATTTAAATTGGTAGGTAAATAAATTTTTATTAGCACCGCGTCTTACTACCCGTTCGGGTTATACGCATTTACGCTAATATGTAATGGTAGGGTGATTGTGAGATGAAATGGAGGACCTACAGTTTAACGTGGGATCCGAACCACGGTGGAGGCCTGGCATTCCTCACATTCACAAGATGTCTTGTCAGAGGTGAAGGAAGGGTTTGGTAATCAGATAAATCTGTGCCGGGACCGAGGATTAAACCCCGGCCGCCAGCATAGAAGTCTGACACCTTACCCCTAAACCACCAGGTCGCCAGGTAAATAAAGCAATAACGTATTTATATTTTATTTTTTTATTTGAGGTGTGTAACGAGCAGTTTTATGAGTCGTCCTCGCTGGTCTTGACGTGAAGTGCTCGGCTCATGAACTGATATTCATAGGTTCAAACCCAGTCGGGGTTGACGTAAATTTTTGGAGTGATAAAAATCCGTAGCACAACCTCCTTTGGAGTGGAAATAGAGCCATCGTATATCGCGTTAAATACCTCAAATAAATAGAAATAAAAGATTTTACCATCACTAGCTTTAACCAAGAACTGACACAACACCCGACCCTAGGACATTAATTTATCAGTGTGTAATGTGAAACTCACATATCATCCAACTATAATCAATTCATTTAATTAATATATTGTATACATTTATAGATTATACTAAATATTCATAGATCTATATAATAAGTAATAATGTAAAATTAAATTCCATAAATTGATACAAGTTTGGATATACAATCAATTTAATAAATGTCATAAAAGAATTGAAAACAAAAATAATTATAAAACGTATGTCACAAATTTATTTTTGATATATAATTTATATGCTAAGCTGTTGTAGGTATGGGTCTGATATTTAATCCGTGTGCTCAAAAATTCATCTCGGTTCAAATTATGACTTTTTACTTTCTCATCAACCCCCCTCCCCCTCTATAAAAAAACTTTGAACCAATCATACAGTGTTATTTGAGACATAAAGCACACCGTAGATATCCATTTTAAATAAAATATTTGTATCCATCAAACAAAAAAATTGGAATCCAACAAAATTCACTCATCAATAAACTACCCTTAATTTAAGCTTAGGTAAGGGTCAAAATTAAAATTAAAAATCCAAGTTTTAACCATATAGTATTTAAATATCAAGTTAGAACAAAATCCATAAAACCGTTTCAGATTTTTGGCCAGGGATAGACAGACAGACATGGGTACAGACACAGGTAAAATCCACTTTGGGGGGG